>CAUHTR010001737.1:0-71325 GCA_959609185.1 Schmidtea polychroa | reverse complement strand
AAAAAAACTCAACCGTTAAACCTGTCTCTTATAAAAAGAAAATTTTTTTGTCTGAACATAATATTGTAAAGACTTTTCCTAATTTTTCTAATTATATAGCAGCACCAACTTCAATTAAAAGATTTTTATTTAATCTTTCGCCTGAGCTTTCTGAAACAGTTTCTATTACAGACTGTAATCATAGAGAAAATAAAATTAATAAAATTATTTCTTCGTTGATTAAACAAGATAAACTCCCAAATTATCTGGTAAAATCAAAAATTAAATATCAAAAGGGTGAATTTATATTGTTAGATTTGACAAACCCAAATATAACATCCAAGATAAATAACGATTTCTCATCATCAACATTTTCCGAACTCTCTCGTACCCAGATAAAAACTCTCTACTCATCTTATCCTTCTCTTAAAGAGATTATGTTTGTTGAAAATCCTGACTCAAAGTCATCTTCAATTATTAAGTTGATTGAATCTTTGAAAATCAATAATGTGTTTCCTGAAGATATCTTTTTTGAAGGGGGTAAATTCTTTCAATCTGATATTAAATACAAAGAACCCAATTCATTTCCTGACATAATGTTTAATCTTGGGTTATTTGATCTAATAAACATGGCAAAAGATGATGTTGAATTAAAATCAATTTTGACTAAAACAGATTGTCACTTTAAAATTGTTGAGATAGTATTTTATCTAAATTACTTGGGTTTGGTTGGATCCTTAAAATTTTCTCAAAATCAAACTTATTCTGATTATGTTGTCAACTATATTCGAAATTGTTGTTTATTAAATTCACTCTGTTCGCTTGAAGATCTTTCTCTTCTCTCGCTTGAAAATTTTGAAGGTTGGGCTTCTGAAATTATTCAAAGGATTCCAAACTCGTCTTTTTATTATACAAATTGTCAAGAAAAGCTCTTAAAGTTAAAGCAATGGAAAATTTCTGGGGAAATTAAAAAGATCCATAACGTAATATCTCCAGAAACAATAGCATATGTTAATAGTTTTCTTGATCTTCTTGACGAAACCTTTCCCAATAAATTTCAAAACAATAATATCCTTACTAAATTAATGGAAACAATTAATAATGAGAAATTAATAGATGACACATATGGCGTTAAAGCGAAGCGATTTATTTATTTTTTGTTGAGAGATACAAAGAAATTTATGGATAAAAACCAGAAATTCCGTCTGTTTGAAACAAGCAATAAATATTGCACTCCAGAGATGTGCCAGCAAATTTCTCTAATAATAACTAAATTAAAATTAATTGTTAACCAAATCAATGTAAAAGAAACAGCCGAAACCAATTGCGATATTGACAATCCAACTACCAACAATGATGTTTTGGACCCTATCGTTGTCATTGAAGAAATCAACTGTATGAAATGTAATAACATCCTTGAAAAATTCATTTTGGTCAGAGAAGGAATGAATGTTAACATTTGTGAAAACTGTTTATTTGACGCCATTTCCACTGATCAATCAAATCCTAGTCAAGTCAATCCAATCCCTACAGAGACTATTGAAGAACCTCTCACAAAGAAATCTGCACCAAAATCGCGAACTACGACACTAAAAAAACAATCATCGAAGACCAAATGAAGATGTGTGCCTGCATCAGCTCAAGCGTCTGCCGTTCCCTCTAATGAGACTGATGCAGAGAGCACAATAGATAATTACTATTTACCAATTGACGATTTTGATCCTGAAATGTGGTTCTCTGATAATGATATTGATTGGTATCTTGAAAACCATATCGACAATCCAATGCATGGATACATCAAGTGTTTCATCGTTAATATTCTATGCTCGAATATTCAAGAAGAAATTGTTGCAATTCCACAGTCAATTACCAATGCTGAAATGATTTTTTGTCCACTTAATATAAACAATTCCCATTGGATTCTTTTTGTATACTGTAAGAAATCAAATTCATCTTACTTTATTGATCCAATTTTTAATAACAGAAATAATCTAATCAACAAACAAATGGCTCTTAAAATGAATATTGCACTAAATAGATTTTTCAACCTCAAGATAGCAGTGTCATATCATCCGCATACAAATCTTCAATATCAAAATAACAATTTTGACTGTGGTCCATTCACTTGCGCTTATGCAGTGATAATCAGTAAAGATTGGAACAGCTTTCCTGATGGATTCATTGAAGAAATAAGACGAAATGTTCATCGATATCAGAAACACTTGGTTAATGGTTCACCAAATTTAATTGGAGGTGCTAAAAACAATTTAGATATGTCAACAATCAATTTCAAGAAGGCTATCGCTAAATCTAAAACTACAAATAATAATTTAAACATTACTAAAATTCTCAACAACCAAGCGCCATGTGTGTCATCACTAATGGATAAATATTATAAAGAGAATTCTAAAATCTTGGTTTTATCTGCCAATTTAACATCCAATTTAATTGCGCAAAATGACTCTTTTATAGCCGACAATGTCACCTTTAAACAATTTAAAGGAATCGATCACATTCTTGGTGTCATTCCAAATTTAAAGATTGGTGTCTTTTCATATACTCCAGTAAACTTAACCGTAGCTACATTTTTGATTTTAATTATAGAAATATTGATGAGAGATTGATTGAAATTGGTGAAAAGATGACCGATTATCTCAATCAATTTTGTCTTAATCGAAAAATTAAATTCATAGCTGATCATCGAATCTCGCATCCTTCCTTTCACTCTAATGACAATCAATACTTTGCAAGTTCCTTTATTGTGTTTTTTGAGAAATTTGTCTTTGAAAGACTCTTGGATTATGATAAAGTATATGATACACTTGGTGAATTAAAATCTCAGTCGTGCATTGAAATTTCTCCCAACTTTAATTTAATCAACGGGAAAATAACTGATAAAATTATTAATGAATATTTTATGAACCTAAAATTATCGAATAATTATATTCTCCTAAACAGAACTTTATCTGCTGCAATTTCAGATGATTGTACTCAATATTTAAATGATTTTTTAAACATTGAGGACATGATGAAGGCAAATGTAATCTTTGCAATAATTTCTCCTCCCAAGGCCCATGAATTGCTGTTGGTAATTGATTACGACACAGACGAACATTATTTTCTTAGTCCAGTGACCAATGATTTGAATGTGTTTTCTCAAGCTTTCTCTTATAACATTGTGCTCAAAATTAATGAGCTAAGACAAAGTAAAGGGCGTGCAATGACAATTGGTCACTGCCCACATGATATAAGAGGTTCTGGTTTATTTAGCAAAATATTAATTTGTGCATTTATCAGAAACTACACTCAAGATAAATCTCTTGAAAATATTAACTTGACTGAAATTTCTGAAATAATCAACTCTCTACTTCCAATAGTTGATAATAATGACATTGTCAAATGAGAGACGTGGAAAATTGAAAATTGCCAATTCTTTGAAACTAACTTTGAAGCAACGCAAAGATAGAATTGATGAGCTTTTAACTACATTGCCTAACTCTAATGTTGATGAAATTATCTCTACTATTCTGGCAAATATCCCTCATCTAGAAAATTTACAGGATCAAGAATTTCGAGAGCCATATCTTGGGAAAAATCACAATAAACCTAGAAAATTCAACAATTCTACTGAATTTCTGAAAATATGAAAAAGACTGTAAGCAGAATTCTAGGTAATCAGAGCGAAAAAGCTGAACCACCATTTCAGGAAATTATAAACACTTTCACTCATCAAGATACTTTACCTGGAAGTTGGAACAACGTTTTAAACTTTAGTAAAATCTCGAAAAGCTTACTTGAATTAGAAATTACTACGCCAATGGAAATTCTTTCCAATCTTCAGGAAGCTGATAATTCTACGCCGGGACTTGATAATGTATATTACAAAGATCTTCTGTTACTCGATCCAGATTGTAAGCTTCTAGCGTTACTTTTCAACAAAATCATTCAACTGAAATCTATCCCTACAAGTTGGAAAACTTTTAAAACAATATTAATTCCGAAACCTGATAAAAATGACCAATACCATAAAGTATCTTCTTGGCGACCAATCGCATTACTGTCAGTGATTTACAAAGTTTTCGCTTCAGTTCTTGCAACTCGTCTTAGTTTATGGATTAAAGAAAATAATCTGCTGCATATTGGCCAAAAGGTGGTTCAGAATACGAAGGATGTATTGAACACAACTCAATTCTCTCTGCGATTGTCGAGCATTCAAAATATAGTAAATCTTCACCTTTAGCAATAGCATGGCTTGACATCAAAGACGCTTTCGGAAGTGTTCCACACGAATACATGTGGACATTGTTAAGACATATGAACGTTGAGGAAAACTTTGTGAATATCCTGAAATTACTTTATACTGATACGAGCTCTTTTTATCTCTGCAACAAAATGCAGACACCGAATATTCCAATTAAGAAAGGTGTAAAACAGGGCTGCCCGATCTCTATGATTCTGTTTGCAATAGCTATTAATCCGGTTCTTGAAGCTATTACCGCATCTAACATTACACCTTTTATGATAGGCTCTTCTCAAGTACAAGTGTTAGCTTATGCTGATGACATTGCACTTATTGCAACTAGCTCAACTGACCTCCAAAAGCTAATTGATGTAGCTGTAAAAACTGCCAATAATATTGGATTTGAATATCGCCCTGAAAAATGTGCATATATACAATACCCAAAATTAGAAACGGTCAGTGAAATCATTGTCAACAATGATTTCATTAAAAAACTTGCTGGTAATGAATTTTACCAATATTTGGGAGTGCCAATAGGTGATAATAACGATCAAAGTCCCTATGAAATCGTCAGCCAAGTCATTGAAGATACTAAAAAGATTGCAAACTCTGATCTTTATGGTTGGCAAAAGCTCAAAGCTTATAAAATCTTCCTGCATTCGCGCCTTATTTTCCCATTTAGAACTAGGGAAATTAAAACTAGTTCATTAACAGCTCCTAGTAGTAACTCAAGGATAAATGTAAATAGTACTAGCCAATTAAGGAGCCATTTGAGGAAAATATTAAATTTACCAAACCACTCTGAAATAAGTTATTTCTATAATGCCACTGAAAATGGTGGAGCTGGCTGTATTGACCTTCTTGATGAGTATCATACACAGTCGATTGTTTACTTTTTCCGTTTACTAACATCAACTTGCGACTACTCAAAAAAGATAAACACTTTTTCACTATTGTCTGTGACAAGTCCAAGACTCGGAATCAAAGAACCAACTCTCAGTCAAAGCTTGGAATGGGTTAATGGAAAAGAAAGCAAATTAAATCATGGTGGTAGTAAAACTCGCTTCTACCGACTGCGTGCATCAATTGCATATTTCAATCGAGTTCACAACATTAAAATTTCGTTCGAAACTTTCAAACAAAATCCTTCGATTCGACTCACTACTTCATTAACTGGCACTCGCATATTATTACCAAAATTAAGAAAAGCATTATCAAAGATTCTCCATTCTGCTCTTCAAGATTCGTATCTCGAAAAGTGGGAGAAGAGTAATCAAAGTAATCTAATTGTATCTGCTCTCAAACTTTGTCCATTTGTCAACAAACTAATTTTCCGAAGTGACTTGACAGACTTTGAATGGAATTTCATTCATCGAGCTCGGACAAATACACTCTCTACATTTGCTAAGCCACATAAAACTGGCGAAGACCGCCTTTGTCGTAGATGTAAATCTGAAGATGAGACAATTTTACATGTACTCCAAACTTGTAGAATCAATCAATCATTAGCAACTAATCGACATAATGCTTGCTTAGAAAAAATTAAAGATGCGCTTAAAAATCCTGAACTCTTGGTTGTCACTGATCACAAATGTTCTCTTGTACCAAATTCCAACGAACGGGTTGATCTTTTAATAACAAATACCGAGAAAAAGACGATTCTACTAGTAGACATGAAATGTCCAATTGATTCTGTAATTAATTTTGAGCGAGTTGACAAATTAAATTTGGAAAAATATGATAAATTAAAAACAGATATACAAACAGTTAAACCTGATTACAAAGTTGAATTGTTCACATGCATCATGGGTTCCTTGGGATCAATTGAACCAAAAACTTCTGATCTTTTATTAAAAATGGGAATTCCACAAACAAAAATCAAAGGTTTGATGAAGGAATGCGCAATAAGTAACATTGCACACTCGGCAAAGATTTGGTATTTTCATTGTAATGGAAAGCTTCCAAATTTTGCATAATTAAAATAAATTGGTTTTCAACTTAGACAAATAATTAAATTTAAAACTTTTATTAATTTGATTATTTAAACAAACTAAATTTAAATTTCATTAAAAAAATAAACTACTTATTAAAGAAACTTTCATTTTTTGAGGATAAATATTCTGCGACAGAGCAAATTTATTAATTTAGATCTTCAATTTACCAAAGACAAGTCGCAATGCCGGATGATGAAATCCGATGAAATTGATCAGAGATTCCAGCAGATGAAGCAAATATGTGAATATTTGCTTATAGACAACTCCATGTAGAGCTGATTATCTGTTAAAAACAATAATCAAATTTGTTATATTTAATAAATGTTTAATAGACTGGCATTGTGGTTCAAATGGATAGTGGTTCAAATCCTAACTACGGTTAGTTTTTTTTTCAACATAAAATAATATTAAAAATTTGAAAATAATATTGAAAATAATTTTTGAAAATAAATATTAAAAAAATATATAGTGTGGGTATCTTAGGAAATAAATCTTGTATATTTTATTTATTTTATTAATTAATTATTTTTTAAACATAAATATGAAAAAAAAAATATTGAAACGGGTGATGGTGGTGAACCGGTAATTATCGCCACCAGTCTTTCGAACACCCCGGGATCGATTCTATAAAGTGCACATTTATTTCTTGGTTGTTTTCGGACCTCTTTCGGATTCGCTTTCAAATTCATTTGTACTTTCGAGCAGCACACTTAAAACGCCGTTGAAATCGACTTCGTGAGCGAGAAGCGAATAATAAGGTGTGCTGCTATTATCGGATTGATTCTGATGTATGAGTCTGGCCAGCTTGTATATTGGAAGAGATTCGATAAACGAAAGAGGTTGAATAAAAAAAAAAATAAAAAATAAAAAATAAAATAAAAAAAAAAAATAAATGATCCGGATCAAAAAAACTGTTGAGAGGACAGTGGAAAAAAAAATACCACTGTCCTCTCAGAGCAGTTTTACTATTTTCATAAAATTTTTTATTTTTTAATGAGTCAAATTAACTCTAACTTTTCATAATACCATTTTCTTTTTTATTCTCTTTATGTTTTTAGTTTGAGGCTTTTGAGTTTGAGGCTTTAAAGATTAAAACAGTTAGAGTCATTAAGGGTGGTTGTTTTCAAAATATAGGGTTAAAATACTATAAAAGTATAAGTTTTGTGTTGTTTTTCTAATGGTTTAAGTGATTTGGAGGTATGTTTTGTAGGGTGGTTGTTTTGGTTAGGGATATAAACACACTACTAGGAAATTTCAAATTAATTCAAACATGAGAAACAATAATTATTATGCCCATCGAACCACAAGCTATCAACAAAAGATCAACAATCCAGGAAGAACAATTGCAGCAATTTAAGCTAATGATGAGACGATGCCACTTGAGTATTCAGATGATGCAGAAGACAAATATGAGGATATTCAGCACCCAAAACTGCATGCTTCGACACGGGAGGCAATGATCGCAGCAATATACTAGGTAATTTTGATATTGATGTAAATTACTTGTGGATAATTACTACACAGATAAATTATTTGAGCAGTTTAGACATAAAAATGGAGTTTAGAAAAGGTACGGCGCATACGAATGCAGATATGCTGTCTAGAAATACATGCGGCAAATATGTACTTGATTGATGTATTTATTGATGTATTTACTGTGCTTTACATATCTGTTGTCTCTTTTATTAATTGAAGGATTGTTTGCTAAATTTTAATCGAATATTCTGATCATCTTTCTAAATTTTTTATAATTTTCCTTGAATTTAATTTTAAATTTTCTTTAGAATTGAAATTTGATAGATTCGTTTCCGAAACTGAATTTATAATAAAAAGGAAATAAATAATTAGAAATAATGTCTAAATGAATATTTTAGATGAAAACACAGTTGTCAAGCATTATGGATATATATAGACATTGTATTTATTAAAAAATTCACCATGAATCAGCAAAGATATCGATGTTTTTTTATATTCACTAATTTTCAGCACAGCCTTTTTCAATTTGATTGATACAGAAATATAAATTAATAGAAAGGACGTCAATATGAACAATGTATCAAACAGAGTGGTCAAACATGGAAAAAGCTATCTTTATCATATCGAAAAAGATAACCTTTTTACAACTATTGATGTAGTTTGATTTAATTAAAAATACATTGGTGCACTGGCGATCGCCCCCCCCCCTTTACTATATGGACTGGATCTGCCAGTGCTTCAGTGTTAACATTCGTGACAATGGAAAATAAATAATGATTACGCAATCATCACACCATAAAATTATAATAAAAGTAAAAATGCAATTTTGAACGATCGAAATGAAAAAGGTTCAAAGAATAAAAAACTCGAATGGCGTCTAAAATGATTATAAATAAAATAAATTCCGGAATCATAAAAAGAGAAAATTATTCATACTGAAGTTGTAACATTTGTACGAATAGTTTTCAAAGAGAAATGAATCCTAAAAAGGTTCTTTTATTTTTTAGATAAAGCGTTATAGGGAATAGTATTAGTCCTACTCTCGCACTTACCACCGATCACCGAGCTCACACAACTCTATTCAAAGTCCTAAATAATAAAAGTAAAGCTGGTTATTTGATCATCGATAGAATGAAGTATTTGGTTAACAAATCGAGAGGAAGAGGTGATATATTGAAAGTTTAGTATATATTTGTTTAATTATAAATTGATATGAAATTATTCATAACTTACATTCCGGGCACAGCTTATGATCACAGTCAGATATGCATATCAGCCCCATCATTGAAATCTAAATGAACAAGAATAACTTTAAGTTAAAAGGTACTAAAATCTATAATTGCTGCAAATTTTTTTTGAATTTGATTAGAAAAATTGAAGTTTTACATTTCATTAAAAATGCATAAAACCATTAGAAAAATAATATCTGATAATAATATTTCTATAGTCCATGACAATTATCTGATGAGGGTTGAGGAACACTGCAGTAGCCTATACATACCACAAAAAAGAAAAGGAAGTATTAATTTTTAGATATCTAATTTGAAGTCGAAAAATCGAGTTCTGAAACGCCTTGATGGTAAAAGGTATTGATTCAATTGTAATGAAAGCTATGCCTAAGGTCACTATAAACTTAGAGTAGGTAGTTATGTGTCCTCCAGATCTAGAACCCCCTTATTTTTTTTAAATTTTAAAAAAAGATCTCCCCGTAATTTTTAAATATTTTTTTTAAAATTTTTTAAAAGACCCTTTCTTTTTTTAATTTTTAAAATACCCCCCCCCCCTCTAATTTTTTTTAAATTTAAATTTTTGTTTTATTATCGATTACGTAATAATTTCTAAATTTTTGTTTCAGTTGTCGATTACATAATAATTTTTTATTTTTGTTTTAATTACCGATTACATAATAATTTAATTTTGTTTTAATCATTGATTACATTATTAATTTTTATTTTTTATAAGAATTTTTTATATCAATATACTTGAAATTTAATTCTCTGTTAAATGAGACTATGATGTAATCAAAATTCTGATATTTCATTTTTAGTACACCATTTTTGAATTTACACATCTTTTTAAACAAATTGAGATATTTTCACTCAAACAATACATATATAGAATTTTAATCTCTACAAAATGACATCATTATTTACTTCAAATTCATAATCATAACACCTTAAACAATGCCTTTTCAGTGAACTTTTACATACACACATATTTTCAACTTTTAAAAAATACAAATTATTCATCTATACTTAACTCATTATGATAGTAAATAATTATATTAAAAGACATATTAAAAGATTTATTAAAAACTAAACAATTATTAAAATCCCAGGTGTTAAACAATAATTTAAAATTACTTTTCAACTTCTTTTAAATCTCCCAATAATAGCCTTTAATAATCTCGTTAGCACTATTTTCATAAATTTTCACTACTTTCAATGATTCTCAGCCGACTTTCACTCACGTCTGTAGTACTTTTCCAATAATTAACTTTTAATAACTTTCCGCCGACTTTCTATCACGTCGGTACTAATTTTTTTTTATAATTTCTTTTTCACTAGCTTTCAATAATTTTCCTCCGACTTTCAATCACGTCGGTATTATTTTTCAATAATTATTTTTTCATTAACTTTCAATAATTTTCCGCCGACTTGCAATCACGTCGGTCTCACCAGAATATATGTTAGGTTTTAGATTACTTTAAGTCGGTTCCCTCTGACTCCTAGTGTCCTTTAAATCAAAACAATAAACGACCCAACGTATATTGAAACAACAGGTTCACAATTCTTTATCATCACTTTACAATTACTAATCAAAGTTCCGTTTGAACGATTCTCCGCTCGGCGTTGATGCTTTGCAAATAGATAATATTCACCTTTTATTCCTTTAGATTCTTTTGACCCACGTTTTCCTCGGTTTCTGTTTGATTTGATTCCTTTTTTCACCTTTCCGTATTCCTAATTCTATGTCTTCTTTTCCCTACTTTCCTTAATTCGTTTTCGCCTTTTCCTAAGCTCTGTTTCTTCTAACCTTAGCTGAGGCAAAATGCCGATTTTCTCTGATTTTCCCTTTCCTTATATACTCCTCGAAATCAGGATGACAAATGGTTATTGCTGAGCCAATCTTTCATTTGACATCTGCTCCTACGTATTTGCTTCGGCTGTCACCCATAATGGTCCAACGAATCCAGATAATTATTGGCCCGTCCGGTCTTCCTACGCACGCTATCTTCTCCTTGCTCTTTTCCCATTAATTATTGTGTCAAGCTAATGGGCCCGAATCTTCCTTCTGTTTGCTTTTCTTCTTCTTTACCCAGCTCGGGTTTCCTTTATCTCTCGGGTTCTCCATTGGCTCGGGTTTCCCATTAGCTCGGGTTTTCCATTAGCCAATTAATTAATTAATTAACGTTTTCTGTTTTCATACATTTGAATGCTTTTCGACCCTTTCTAACCATTTTCTGATAAATCCCTAATCATCATCTTGTTGACCATTAGCTAATCTATACCTGTCCCGTTTTCCCCATTTGATTTCGATGATTTTACCATTTATTGATTTTTCTCGGATTTCCGGATTCTTGCCTTTCGTAATTGCTTTTGGANAATCAACGACAGAGTTTTACAAGTTTAATAGGTTCTTCGCTCGGCGTTGATGCTTTGTCAAAATCTCTATAAATATTCACATTTTAATCTAACTTTTACTATTTGATCTGGTTCGCTTCCAATTCAATTTTCTTCTCATGTCTCGAATATTTCCTAACTCTGTCCATTCGTTTCCCTAACTTCCTGATTACCCTAAGCTCGGTTTCTTCGTGTCCCTAGCTGAAGTAGAATACCGATTATTTTGAATTTAGACTTTGATTTTATACTAAAATAATCACTTTGATTAATTGGTTTTTGACCGGATTGCTTCTATCTAAAAATGGTTCGACAACCGGTTCCTCAAATGTTGTTTGAACCATATCGTGATTAATTGTCCCCTTTGTTAATTCTTCGTAGTACCCCTAAACTTTGTTTGTCTCCATTAATTCTGCTGTCATGATAATGGTCTTCCGAGATTCCCATTTTGTTTATTTTCCATGTTAATCGAGCTCGGGTTTCCTATTAGCTCGGGTTTTCTATTAGTCAATTAATTAATTTATTACCGATTTTCTGTTTTAACACATTCGAATGCTTTTCGACCCCTTCTAACCGTTTTCTGATAAATCCCTAATCACCATCTTGTTGACCATTACCTAATCTATACCTGTCCCGCTTTCCCAATTCAATTTCGATAAATTTACAATTTATTGATTTTTTCGGATTTTTGACTTTCGTAACTGCTTTTGCTATTTCCTAATACTTTTTCCATCATAATTTCCTTTGCTATCAATTCTGTGCACGACCACAATTTTATTTGTCTTTTTCATTCGACCTACATTTTATTTAAATTTATTTTAATTTACTGACCTCAACACTGCTAGTGAGCATACTTGGTGAACGGGCTTGTGAGAAAGCAACCTTTCACCGTGCCTACACCTCTAGATAAAAATTTTAAAAATACAAATACAATATGCAAAAAGTTGTATCTAAAATCGCCAGTCTAACAACTAACAATTAAATAGAAATTTTTAACTGAAAGAATCTGAAAACTGCCACTCATATGATAAAAATAAAGAAATTTAATATTGTAGATAAAAATATATTCCATAAAATATCTGACGAGAGAGAACAACGCAAATTTTAGTTAAAATTTATAATGACATAAAATTAATAAAAATAGCATAGTAAAACGCAAAATTCAATATTACATAACATAAGAATTTAACAAAATTTATTGATAGTATTCTAGATAAAACGATGAAGACAATTGAAATAACGATTTCTAATAAATAAATTCCAAGAAAGAAGAAAATGAACGTCCTGCTGATACCAATTTGACTGACATCGATTATTTGACAACTTTGTTGGCTATAATGAAAACTTTTGTATTGGAACAGTAAAGCTGTTGGGGCAAATGAAATGGGCTAAAAATTGATTGAACTGGTGAATTTAGAAAATGTTTTTAATATAATGTTTTTTTTGAATTGATTTGATTATAACCTTGTAGCTGAGACTTTGTTTTCTTGAAAATGATAGGATCAAGGTTTTCCGTAAAATAAACAAGTGGGTTTTTGAAAATAAGTAGTAAAAAGAGATGGTTTTTTGAAAATAATTAAGTGAAGTTGAGAGTTTTTGTAAGCTTTGAAAATTAGCAAAAAAGTGGTAAAGTGGTTACTGAGATGGCCCTTTATATACTATTTTGTGTGTACCTTCGACCAATCAAAAATTGTGTTGCGGTTTGATTCCTATTCTTTCATTTTAATCGAAATTCCAATCATTCGGCACCTAGTTTCCTTCATTTCTTTTATTTATTTAAATTATTTATTTTAATTATTATTCTTTTATTTTTCTTTGTCTCTTGATTGATAGAAGGATCGCATTTTCATACTGATCTTATTTAATAAATAAAATAGTATTTTCTACAGTTTTCTGTGCCTTTTTCGGCGAAATTTGTCATTTTCGTGCTTTTAAAATTGGTGGGTTACAGGTAGTCAAACATCTTACTCTTTCGTGCTGTTTCCAGCGTAACCCAGAATACAAGGTTGATCCTACCAATTGATACCCGATGAGTAATCATCGTTGTTAATGTATCAACTGGGTGAGTACTCGCAAAAAGTGAGCGCACTACTTGCATTATTATTGTCGGGTACTCTTTGGGTCCACGGACTATCGTTAGAAGATATACGTCCGATTTCACTGGTTCCTTGACTCTATTGTTTCCCCAAATCACACAATTTTTCATTCAACCTCATCATACTAATATGCATCACATTAGTGTCAAAATACTATAGTTTTATTCATAAACCAATCATATTGTCCATTCATTGTTCTACAAAGATGTTTCAGTTGCGACGATCCTGGTTCAACCATCGGTTCTTGTTTGGCCAACCGCAGTCGTTTTAGTCGCTTTCTGCCATCTCTACCTAGTCGCTTGCGTTTGGTCTTAGTGGTCTTCGCTGGGTAGATTTCAGCCAGCTCCGCAGTCATTGGTCGGATAGCTGCTGTGACATATTCATCTATCGATTTTTGGTTCAGGCGGGTTTCCATTGCTCGCATTTGAAATTTCAGGGCACGTATTTCAGTTTTATCCTGAGCGCTTTGGAGTTGTAGTTGTTCAATCTGCTTCAGACGTTTGTGCATTACTTCGGGACGAAACCAAGTCTGCTCCATTTCTCGGCATCGCTCTTTGAACTTATTGATGCTACTGTTGGGATAGAACTGATTTCTAGACCCAAAATTTTATTTTGCGACTAAAAGGTGTTGGTACATAGCACGCATATCTGACAATAAGTTTAGTTAAAAATAAAGATAAAAACATCAACTAAACAATATTAATTATGACAAACACAACAGAAAATAAAACATTGAAATTAAATAAAACCTCACAAATGCAAGAAGTATTGCAAGAAAATTAACTCAAATATAACAAAGAAACATAAAAATTTACAAAAACAGACTCGAATGACATCGAAACCTAGTAAAATATTAAATTCTAGATGAAATTCCAGAACAATTCATAAAAATGGCGACAACCATCATAAAGCTATGTAAATCAACAAAAGTTAATAAAAATAAATAAATTAGTTGTAAAAATAAAAAATTTGAAAACAAAAATAATTTAGAGAAAACATTATTAAAATAAAAATTAACTTTAATTTAATATAGAATGTTCTGGAATCGCCCAAATCCATCATGGAGGCAAATTTAGCAAAAAATAATTAAAAAATAAAAATTATGGCACTAAAGTTACCATTAAAATCATCAAAATTAGAAAATAAAAAATTCTAGAATGAAAAGAATTCGAGTTTGTTTTAGTACATCAACACATACACGTGTACTTGCACACACAAAAATAAGTATATATACCAACGCATTTTAGTCACAAAAATCTTCTTTATGCCAAAATTTTTTTGACACTAAATAACCTCATCTTGGAAATCGACAGTAAGGAAAATTTTCATTGTATTCATAATATTGTTAATTCATATATGACTATGCGTTTATATTTGTTTCAACTTATTATCAATGAATATTATTATGCTAATTTATGCTTATCGTGACCTATTGATTTTTACTTTTTTGGTTGTTTCTATTTACATTTAAGCACGAGTGATCAACGTCGTCGTAGACGCATTTTGCTCGCGACGTTGACCAGCCTTGTTTCCAACTTAAAATCCTTTTCATGCACAAAGTATGGGTCTACGACCCAACATGCACTAAAATAAAGTTTTCATTTGCCAGAGGTCGCCACGAACTAATGGTGTTCAATCAGAAGTAGGGCGGGTAATTCCATCTTGGTAGTTGGAATAGTCACAGGGACTATGCGGACGAATTAATTTTCGGGATATTAATTGTGGGTACATAATACAATAGGACCTATCGTACCGTATTCAGTGTAATCGGGAAAATAGGTAAATTTCAATTAATTTGACTTCTCGGTAAATCATATGTGTAAAATGAACATTCAACCATGTTATAGGAAACTCAACATTAGGAAAATCTAAACGGGAAACGTCCCAGACTCAAACTCCTACAAAGCACACTCTGGTAGCTGTGTTGGGGTTCAGTAGGAACCGGAATTGAAGGTTCGAAATTAAATAATAATTAATTAGAAGTATAATAAAAATAGTAATAAAAAATTACCGAAAATAGAAATTAAATACTAAAATTAAAACTAAAATATAATTAGTAATAAATAATTACTAAAAATAGAACTATAGAAATTATTAAAAAAATATATAATAAAAATAGTAATTAAACAATTACTATTAATAGAATGAGAGAAATAAAATTTATATAAATGCTAGTTAAAATTAGATTACAGGAGGACAAGAAATTAGAGACAAGAAAATCAGAAGGGAATCCCAATAGTTATAAATAGATACGATCAGATCAATTTAATTCGGCATTCTTGACATTTAGAATTTAACCTAAAATTTTGGGAAATTTCATTTTGTCTATTGGATCAGGAAATTTCCATAGGAATATCGATCAAAAAATTAATTACTGGAATTATTTATCACGAAATTCTTCGGAGCCATAGAAGATTTTTATTAGTTAGTTTTTATTACCAGTTTATAAGTAATCCTAAATATTTATAATAAAAGGTTTATTTAAGTTAAATTAATTTATAAATTGCTCTAACATTAATATAGGGGATATCCTAACGTCAGCACGAATTTTGTGTTGTATCGTTAGTAATATTTATTAAAAAAAAAAGAATTAACCAATTTCTGGGTTAATTCTATAGCGTAAATTTTGGTGATTGTCCCGTTCTCTTCTCCTTTCACCTATATCGGGCTGTTGGCGCATTTAGGGCCAGCCTTGATCCTTAGTAACACTCTTCAGGGCGGTTTGAATAACCGTTTTCTATACTTAGAGAAAGCAGCGTGGTGTATCTATACATATATACATATTTAAACGTGTAACTAATCTTTTAATTGAAAAATAAATATTTAAAACATATCTCTTATTTATTTATTTAATTACCTACGCGCATAAATTAATCACTTGGAGTCAGATAGAACATTTTTGTGTTAGTTCGAAGACATACCCATCGAACCTAACATTTTGGTGAGCCCGACGTGATAAAATTATCAGCGGGTAGATATTGAATTAAAACAAAATAGCGTTAGGAACTAGAGCCAGAGTAAAACTGGAAAATCAAATGGCAGAGGAAGCTAATGTAAATGCATTTGCCAGATATCCCGCTCTGCCCGTAAAGGCATTCAGCGGTGATCCGGGAGAATTCCCAGAGTTCATGTCTGAATATTATCAGATGGCCAAAGCATATGCCTATCCAGATAATATCATGATACAAAGGCTACCTATATATTTGAAGGGGCTGGCAAGAGAAAAATATAATGACATTATGGCATTACCAGTTGCTCAAATACCGAAAACATGGGCCGAAATGAGAGAAGCAATGACTGCTCGAATATTGCCCGGCGATGCAGGAAGAATATTTAGGCAACAATTTTATCATCGAAAACAGAATGCCAATGAACATGTGGGGGAATTTGCACACCAGCTATCATTAATTGCTGAAAGAGCATTTGGTCCAAAAACCACATGGGCAAAGCCAACAGAATTGTTAGTTAAGGATCAGCTATGGGCAGGACTTACTCCTACAATGAGGAACGCTCTAATATTACATACTAGCGATGATTTCGACGAATTGACACGGAAAGCTGTCGTAATTGAAAGCAGCTTGGAAAAGTCAACCATGTTCCTAGTAAACAGTGAAAGAACACCAGTAGGTGTTTCAATTGTCATAGAAAAGGGCATATAGCGAAAGATTGTACCAGTAGGAAAATTATGGACAATCGTAAAAGTATACAATGTACCAAGTGTGGACGGAATAACCACGGCGCGGAAAATTGTAGAGTACAGAATTTGCAATGCGAAAAATGTAAACGAAAGAGACATGTTGCTGCGGTCTGCAAGACTAGAAGTCCTCAGAACAGCAATAATTTTAGTACAATCAAAAGAGATGATGTAAATTCATCAGGAAAGATAAAATGTCACGGATGTGGGAAATTCGGACATATGATGAGGTCATGTCCTCAGAACCAGAGTGGAAATACGAGTCAGTTCAATAAAAATACCGATAAGGGTAATGTGAACAAGTCTAAGACAACTTTCATGGTTAACCAGGATCAAGGGTTAACGTATCTGCAACAACTGGAAATGGAAATCCAGGAGGAAAAGAATAGGTTGGCTAGATTGACCGACCAAGAGGGCACCATCTTCATGGTGGAAGTTGGAAGAGATGAGTATCTCAGAAAAAAGGACTCCGTTAGAGAGGACCTTCAGGAAACGGAATCAGAGGAGAGTTCCGATGATGAACCTAGTATGGCCACCATACTAAGCGAGTTCGATAGAACCTTGCCAGGGAAAGCAAAGGTAAAAGAAGGGTCAGGATACCCTAACAAAATGTTTAAAACTGGTGGATTCCAGATATGAGTACCAGCAGAAGCTGGCCAGACAATTGGGAAAATTGGGAGAAACAGAAATTAAAATTCACGAAATCGATACAGTAGTAAAACTGATATCGCAGGTCGAAGATGATCCAAAGTATCATAACGACACGTACAAAATCCTAAGGAAATTAGGAAAACTCTTGGAACATGAGTGGGATCTCCAAGATGCCCAGCTCAATATAAAACTCCCACAGGATAAAGAGTATAATCTCGATATAAATGTAAGAAGTCGAGCCGATAAATTAACGGAAACATTGACAAGTATTAAGCATCAAGGATATGACTTATACTTATGTGGAACAAAACTTAGAAGCAAATCAAACACTTCTACAGAACGGGATACTCCCAGGTAGAGTGACAAAGCTCACAGCAAAGAGAGCACAGAAGCCAGTAGCAGTAATGGATCAAGATAGCGTATTCTTGATTACTCAATGGAAATAGAGAGATTGGAAGAAACCCAACAATTAACCCAGCGACTAGGGTTGGAATTGCAGAAATCTCCACGAGATGGAGAAACTATAAAGGAAATACTTGACTGGATGTTAGTATTACGAATACCAGTAGATTTGTTGGAAGCAATAATTCCACTTATACTACCAGTAGTAAAGGAAACAAGCCCATTCCAGACGCAAATTGAAGCGCTGATGAGGAAAAATGGGAAAGCTATCCGAAGTCAGCCTGATAGACAAGGCAACATTAATCTAGACGTGCGAATGATGGGAAAAGAACCATTAACAATGATTTATAATTGCTATATCAAGGTTAAAATATTGAGGAGAGATGTGAATTGCCACCGATCAAACTACAGGTATATTCCTGATAATGGTCCATGGTAGGCAAGTGGATGATGATGAATATCTAGTGGATGTGGGTTGTCTACCGCTGGCAACAACCACGGTAATGATCATCCCAGTAACTCCACCAGAGTCCCAGTGGTCCTTAATGAGACTGCCAGATATAGCAAACTGAAATTGCGGAAGAAATTGAGGAAATAAGGCTAGAGGAAATTAATCCCTGTCAAATGGTGGACATTGACGAGGAAGATTACTTCTCAGAATACGTCAGATTAAATCCAGGAGAAACAAACGTAGGAGCTACTACGTCACAAGCAGTAACAAATCTGGAGACTGAAAAACCTCCGGAGAAAGTGAAAAAAGATGCACGAGGACGTCCTAGAAAGGATCAAATGAAACCTCCACCCAAGGAGCAGTTAAATCCAGAAACGATTCGGAAAATTCAGTTAAAAACCTTAGCAGGGATAGCCCAAGAAATGGACGACCAGGCGGGAGATGAGACAACGTCAGAGAGGTCGTTATTGTGGCAACGTATACAACAAATGATCGGGATTATCCGGCCCGAATGGAAAATTCCAAAAATCAAGGGGATCGATGTAAAGAAAATAACGAAAGAGGTCAAGAAGACAATGGAAAGAGTATCCAAAGATGTATCAACTAGAGATATTCAGGATGCCATAGAAGCATTCGTGCAGCAAGGATTAACAAGAGGGAAAGTGGTAACATCACTATCAT
Organism: Schmidtea polychroa; assembly: GCA_959609185.1. Taxonomy (NCBI): domain Eukaryota; kingdom Metazoa; phylum Platyhelminthes; order Tricladida; family Dugesiidae; genus Schmidtea; species Schmidtea polychroa. The sequence continues at coordinate 52,041 of CAUHTR010001737.1, read as the reverse complement.
TGTTAATTCAAAATGCCTTAGCCCGGGTAGGGGACGATAAAAGGCTTATAGAACGAGAAATCGATCAAATAGTCGAAATGGTAGATTATTACCTGGAGGTATGGATGACCGTAAACAAATTTTGGGAAAAGGAAACGATTCCAAAACCACGATATGAAGTCGTGGAAGAGGCCATAAATAATGGTAGTCCAGGCACAGGAAACATGACAAGCATGATCCTGATGTTCCTAGTGATGATGGGCATACTAAAACAAACACATTCATTAACAGTATTTGACTGTGGAAACCCTAAACTATCTCGGGTATATTCGCTAGTAGATGCAATTGAGTGCAAAGAGGCGTATCCCGAGAAGGTTCATCAAGGGGAAAAGGTAGAATATTACGTCTACCAAGAGAGTGAGTTTTATAGAACCACGATAAAGGAATGTAGAGTTCAGAGAGCTACGTTCGAATATTATTGCGGTAGTAATAGCTATTCTGCTTTTCTATCCGCAACATTAATACCAAGGCCGGTAAACATAATGCCAGAAGATTGCTTAGATGCATTTCGAAAAGGAAGTGTGAGGATAGACAACGAGGTATCAATCTCAGCAGAAATTGGGAAAACATTGGGAATAACAATCACCCGAGGAGGAACAATTGCCTCAGACGGAACATGCGAAGGGAGAAAGAAAATTCGCGGTAGCAATTTAGTTTCCTATGTGGTAGACATAGAAGATTACTCAGTGGAGCTACGAGAATACGAGGGAACATTCGATGTGGCCACAGGAAAATTGATGGCACATCCGCAATGCAATGCCAAGTTCGGTAGTTGTAAAACGGGAACCACCACATTGATTTACGAGCAAATGAGAGATCATTGTGAGTTGGCTTTCCTCAAGAAAATTCCTTTTAGAAAATTAAATGGAACAAAATATCGGGACTCCCAGAATCCAGAAAAGGTTTGGGATAAAGCAAAAACGTTGAAGAAAATCAACAAACAAGAAAAGGAAGATATCGGTGAGGAAAACACACCTCTAGTGTTGATATCGGAAGACAAGACGGAAGCAATTCGATTTGTCCGAAAAGATAAAAAGACTAAATGTGGGAAGAGAGTATACGAGACGAACTACAAAGGAATCTTCCTGTCAAGAGAATATATTCGGAATTCCAAGGTCCTACATGTAAAGGATATCAAAATCACGAATTATATAAATAATAAAGTAGATTATTTATATCATGATTTGCAAGGACAAATGCAAGATATGTATCAAGAGGTGATACTAAACGATTGCAAGCTAAATCGTGAAATAGTCCGAAATAGATTAGCAATATCTATCGTTAACCCAGAGTTGGTTACTCCAATGTTATTGGAAGATGGAATGTTTGGCAGAATCATGGGAGAAGCTATATATAGCTATGAGTGTAAACCAGTTGAAGTACAATTAGCCAGATTTAATCAATGCACTCTAGAACTGCCAGTGTCTTACCAAGGAAAATTAAGATTTGTTATGCCAGTAACCAGAAAGTTACTTGAGGAAAACGCTAAACCCCAACCAGCTATATGCAACCCGGCAATATCACCATTATATAAAATAAATGACATGTGGATATCTCTGCCGGAAAGAAAACCATCTACACAACGGGTAGAGACCCTGGAGGTAACTAAATTAAAGGATAATCTGGAATTTAAGTCATTAGACGAATTAGCAAAAGGAGGGATTTATACTCCCGACGATATCGAGGAAGCAAGAAGGACATTGCTATTCCCACAAATCAGAGACAGAGGCTATCACGGAAATTATAAGAACAATTTATCATGATAATTTGATACGACCAGATTACAATCTATTATTTGGACCGGAACACTATAAAGAAGCAGCAAAGAACGTAATGATGAAAATATGGGGACGATTTACCAATTTTGGTATTTTCGTTGCTGGATGTTCAGGAATTTACGCAATATTTGTAATTTTAAAGCTGATAATTACACAACTGATGTCAACATATAGCATATTCAAAATTGGAGGATGGTCATGGAAACTGCTATTAGGACTATGTCCTATGTGTGCAGAGTTTGCATTATTCAAACATCACAGAAAGGAAATTAAAGAAATTAGACAGAAACATTTGGTCAAACATGAAGTAATTGGAACAGAAATGGAGGAGTATTCTAGTTATCGGGACGATAACAATTCAAAGGGAGGAGGTAATGGAGGCTCTCGTGAAACATCTTCAAGATCAAATCAATCACGAAAACAGAACTACAACAAAAAACCGATTCAGCAACAAAGAAAATCGAGATTTAAGGAATATCTTCCTCCATATGACCAATCAAAGGAAATCTACGTGAGAAAACAGTCCTCAGAAGGAGAATATGACAGTTCCGACCAAAAATTCGACATAAGGTCACCCAGATTCAAGAAAAGTCCAAGATATGTACAATTGCCAACTTTGAGGAGTTTACCATCCGCACCAAACGAAGGGCGGGAACATTCAAGGGAAACAACACTCAGAACAGGACGACACCAATGGAAAATCGGTGAAGATACCATATTTAATAATCTGACATGTTCAACATTGCCAGAATTACCTAAAGTGCACTATCCAAAGGAAGCGCTAGAGTCAATTAAAGCTAAATTTAAAGAGTATAATCCTCAACTGAGTGATCCTGAATTACTGGAAGCAGAACAAACGAGAGCAAATACAATCGGTATCTCGCACGATACTATCTTGATGGTCAATAACCCAGTGAACTTGGATAAAAAGCCAATGATAAAAATAAGAGTGAACCGACATACAGTTAATGCGGTGATAGACTCAGGAGCAGACGGTACCATAATTGAAGCTAAATTGTTAAACCATCATGAACTGCAGTCGCTAAAACCGGCAGGAGTAAAATTAACAGGAGCAAACGGATCCTCATTAAACGTAATAGGGTCATTATCATGCCAGATTAAGCTATGTGACCAGGAGCTCCATCACGACATCATAGTGATGAGAAGTCTCCCAGCCGAATGTCTATTGGGTATGGACATCCTAAAAAGACTACGAGGAGTAGTATTCGACTGTGCATCTGGTTTGTTAATCCGAGCCCGAGGTAAAAAGAGAAAAATTTACAATGATGATACAGCTTATATAGACCATACAACTATCATACCACCCAGAGCAGAAACGGTATGCTTTGTAGCTACAAGCAATAATTGGGAAGGTGAAGTTGTATTCGAACCAGACGAAAGATTTTCGGAGAAATACAATATACCAGTTACGCATAGCGTAGGTTTAATAGTCAATGGCAGAATACCAATCAGGGTAGCCAATCTGGACATTAAACCACTTTACTTATATCCAGATACCAGAGTGGGCAGAATCTGGAAACAAAACGAACCACAAGCCACGGGAGAAGGGTCGATACTCACCGTAAAGGCAGAAGAAAGAGATCCAGACATTGAGTACTATGATGCACCTACAGCAAACAGCAAAGTGCTAACTAGAAAGGAAAATATTCAAGTAAATATGTTATTGAGGAAATATGACCAGGTATTCGCGAAACATGAATACGATCTGGGAAAGACAAACTTGTTAGAACATGAGATTGTTCTCACCAATACAAAACCTATAAAGTTGAGACCATACCGTATTCCATTCAGTCTGGAGGAATCAGTAGATAAACAGGTGAAATTGATGTTAAAACATGGCATAATCAGGCATAGTAAATCACCATATCAATCACCTATGATAGTGGTGGCCAAGAAGGATGGATCAGTACGATTATGTAACGACTATCGCATGGTTAACGAAGCAACATGCAAAGATAGCCATCCATTGCCATTGTTAGATTATATCTATGGACGCATGAGAAACGCTAGGTTCTTCTCAGTAATGGACGCCCAAAAGGGATTTTATCAAATTAAGTTAAAAGATGAGACTATACCAATAACAGCGTTCTCTACGAGTATGGGTCATTACGAATATAACGTAATGCCATTTGGACTCACAGGAGCTCCAGCCACATTTCAAAGAGCAATGAATTTGATGCTCATGGATGTACATCATGCGATGGTATACATTGACGACGTCATAGTATTCTCGCCAGATTTGGAAAAACACTTGGAACATTTGGAAGATGTGTTCAAGAGGTTGATCAATGCCAACATGAAAGTGAAACCAACCAAATGTAAATGGGCTGAACCAGAAGTGGTATATGTTGGCCATATCATATCACGAGACGGGGTTAAACCCGATCCAGCTAATGTCGAAAAGGTTAAGAATTTCCAGAGCCTAAAACCGTTAAACATATCAAAGGATTTTTAGGTCTAGTTGGATACTACAGAAAATTCATTAGAAACTTCTCGGTTATAGCCTTTCCACTCACGCAGTTAGAAGGCAAAAATGTCAAATTTGTGTGGGGAACAGAACAGCAAGAAGCATTTGATATGCTCAAGGAAAAACTCATCAAGCCACCTATATTGCGATTTCCAGACTTCGAGAGACAATTTTTGGTTATGACAGATGCCAGCACTCGGGGCATAGGTGCTGTGCTAGGTCAGAGAGATGACCTAGGTGATGAGTATGCAATTGCATACGCTAGCAGAGGATTAAAACCGCACGAAAGAAACTACGCAGTGATAGAACTAGAGGCTTTAGCAATTGTGTATGCTATAACCCAGTTTAGGACCTATCTATGGGGTCGAAAGATCATAGTGTATACCGATCATAGACCATTACAGTGGCTGACGAAACACACAATGGACACATCAAAACTGGTCAGATGGGCATTAATTTTACAGCCATATGACATAGAAATCCATTATAGAAAAGGAGATCATAATGGAAATGCAGACGCTTTATCGAGAATGGACCAGGAGGAGGAAGCAGAAGATGTGAAGGAAGGACGTCTCGAAGGGACTATCTTCACACTGACTCGAGAAGCCAACCGGCTAGCTGATTTAATGGAGGCACAAAAATCTGACGAAGAAATCAATGTTATTCGTCAAGCCCTGGAAGCGAAATACGTGCCCACAGAATTCGCGAAATACTGGGAAAAGAATAAAGACAAATTTGTGCTGGAAGAGGGATTAGTGAAATATTCAGATGTAAGAGATAACGTTATAATGGTTCCTAAGAAATACCGTGAAGCACTCATGTTGCAGTATCACGATGGAGCCTTAGGAGGCCACCTGTCATCTAGAAAAACATTGTCAAGGTTAAAACAGAAATACTTTTGGCCCGGTATGAAATCAGATGTTAAAACCTGGTGTCAGACATGTAAGATCTGTATCACCAGAAGAAATACCGGAAAGAAACCACATGTACCAATGAAGCCGATGCCAGTACCATCTACACCTATGGAAATGACGGCAATGGACGTGTTGGGGCCATTCAAAGAATCTAATAGCGGAAACAAATACATATTAGTTTTCTGCGACTACTTGACTAAGTGGCCAGAGGCCTACCCGATGCCTAATCACAAAGCTGATACAATAGCTAGAATTTTCGTGGAACAAATTGTCTTTAGGTATGGAGTACCTACAAAGCTATTAACAGATCGGGGAGCTGATTTCATGAGTAATTTGCTCAAAGGAATAAATGATTATTTCGGAGTTCTAAAGTTGAACACTTCCCCATATCACCCACAGACGGATGGGCTAGTAGAGCGATTTAATGGAACATTAGCTAATATGTTAGCATCATATGTAAATTCAGGGCAAACGGATTGGGACATCCACATTCCATCCTGTTTATTTGCATACAGGAATGCAGTACACGAAGGAACAGGTGAAACACCATTTTACCTAATGTATCTGAGGCAAAGTAAAATGCCAGTAGATCTGTTGTTCTTCCCTAAGGCAACACAGTATCTTAGATCAGGAAAATTATCTGATGGAAATGAGGGAAAGAATGCAGGAAGCATGGGCTAGAGCAGGTCTCAGTATAAAATATAATCAGGAGGCATCCAAAGATTATCATGACCGAAAAGCCAAGGATCATGGCATATTGGTTGGAGACCAGGTGATGTTGGAAAGTCATTATAACAAGAAAGGCTTATCACCAAAACTCATGCGAAATTTCAAAGGGCCATATGAGGTATTGAGAACCACAGATACAAATCTCATATTACAACTTGTAGCCAACAGAAAAGCAGAACCAATAATGGTGCATGCTAATCGGTGTAAAAAGTGCGAAATCTCAACAAAGGGAACCTCTGGAAATCCAAAAGTAAAAGTACCAGAGAAACAAGTGAAACCAAACACTACCGAAGAACCACAAGAACACCGATACCCATTGAGATCAAGGGGTGTTCCAAAATCGGTAACCTTTTTGTTGATAATAAGCTGTATGATGACTTTGGCAATGGCAAAAAGGGATAGAAAGGCATATTTTCAGCCTATGGCTATGCAAGTGGAACACTTACATTTTATAAGAACGTATCACGGAATTAGCATACTCACAACGTGCGATAATGCCACAAAATTCAATTTACATTTCTACAACAAGTACTTGCGGATCCGCCAACTCAATTCAGAAGAAAAAGAGTGGGATTTATATGATTTAAAAGCCGAGACGGATTATAAACTGCATGTCGCAGCGTCACGGTTATATCAGAGCGGTTGGTATACCTATCACGTATCAAATTGGATCCTACGGACGGCAGATTTCACAAATCGCATATCGATATCCTACAAAAGGGATAAAGTAAAGTTTAGTCAGCAAATTAACAGGGAGGAGAAGGTGAAAATCAGCATTCTAGACGGATCAACCACGAGAGGAACATTATGGTTAGACCAGAACTCTCCCTCCCAAGAAATGTATCTAAATCAGTCCGTAGAATATTCGGTTCTAGTTATATACTATAGTCCGAGGAAACGGGAGGACGATAGGTGGTTCGAGGTATTTGAGGAGATATTACCTCTGAGACAACCTGTTATAACGAAAACACCACCAAAAGTCGTCAGGGAGAACATGGTGATACATCCCGCAATGTGGCAACATCTTAGACAGTTGCCACCTATCAAACAAATATCTTGCCAAACGCCCCCAAATCTGACAAACTGTTGTGATTGTAATGCCATCACGAACTTTAATGCTGGATATATTCTGAAAATACCCATAGGGGTATGGATTACGGTATCGGCCGTACTATCGCTAGTAACTACACTGATAGCTATGGGTATTTGGACCAAGCTATATTTTAGACAAGCCATAAGGGCTTACGATGGAGTACTGATGTCGCAATTATGACAATTACAGACTCCCCCGAGGGAAAAATCATATATAAATATTTATATATATCTTAAAATCTATATTTACGTAGAGCTCCAGGTAGCATTAAAATTCAGCATATGTAGATCTTTTATAATAAGACTCATGCATATCTTTTTAGCCTATTATGGCATATCAGTATATCTGATATTATGGTTAATGATTTTTATTTCAGGAATGCAGAGTCACCCAATATCCCAATACCAAGGAAGGCATAGCATTATACGTGCTACAACCTTGCTAAAGGAAAAACTCATTTACAAAAACCTGGAGAAGCAGGTTAATGGAGCAAAGCAGAAAAGGCCAAAGGCACTGGTTTTACGGACATTGTTCAGGCATACCCAATAATTTTAAATTTGATGAGGCCCCAAAGCGTCAAATGATTATCTCAAGAATCCCGGGTAAGCATAACGGTAGTATTAGGCTTACCGAGGTCATGCCTGAGTTTGGCAGACATAGTCTGACCAACCACCTATGGATACACGCCATTAACAAACCATTTACGGTTTATGTTCCTGGCGCCACAAACCCCATTTTGCTGCAAAAGCATACCACCCTGGAGATCGAAAACGGGGATGGAAGGGAAAAGAACATCTCACTGTTATGTGAAGGAATAGATACCATCATAGCAATGGAAATTCTGGAACCTCACAAGGAAACACAAACGAGATGGGTTAATGACCCAAACTGGACATATAATGTCAACGATAACGACATTAAAACATTTAAGTCTTTCGTTAGACAGCGTTTGGACCCTAGACAAGAGGATAACCTCACCATTTTCGTAGCAGCTCACTACGCTACACTGCGACAATTCCTGAAACCGGCAATTGTGGCCATCTCAATCTCACAATTCAATGGAGATCTGATACTCAACACGAGAGTTACCCCCAGAGCACAGGTCAAACATTACCAATCGCATGCGCATGGTATGACCGAGAAACAAATAACAGGACAGTTCGACGGAGAAGACTGTGCCGAAAGAATTAGAAAGATCTGCGATGGGAAGATCATCGTGGGATTGCTAGTAAAGGACCTATTAGAAGTAATCAGATTCCCAATGCAGCGCGCACTCGGAATCCGTGAGTTAGGCGCAGCTAAATGCCTCGAAAGTAGGGACCTAAAGAAATGCAACGGGTATTACCGTTTGGCATATCTAGCAAAAGCAGTCACCGGTAAAGAGGCACATCACTTCTCGGACCTACAAACGGAGAATGATGTCACAACCATTAAGGAGATTTACGACAATTTACGAGACATCTGGGTTGATGACATTTCACCAGACACCCGGAAAGAGGTGGTGTCTTCACAAATACAGCAGATGGAACCCGGTACCTCAAGCAGGCAGAAACCTCTAGCTATGGAGAGCTATGTGAAAGAAGATATCCCTAGGTCGAAGTTGCTGAAAATAGTGGAAGAAGATTCCTTGTCGCCGCCAGCCATTTCAATTGCTGATGAAGACGACTATGCCACTTGTGAGAGTGCAGACGATAACTGCCTCCAAGTCACCCTTACCAATGACGGTAGAGTGGTGAATTCGGCTAAAATGGAAATAGACAAACCACAGCCAGCAGAAAAGTTAGTTGAACGGGTCACCAAGATCCTGAAAGCATTGGCCCCGTTGGGTGAACCCAAACAAGGAGCAGAAGGAGGAACGTTACCCCAAGCTGTAGCACCATTACTTAAGCTACAAGATTTGAAGTTTAAAAAGAAAACAACGGAGAAACTCCCCCAGAAAGAGGACAAGGAGAAAAATGTCCCTATCTCCGCAAAAAGGAAAAAGGAGATTCCTAAGAGTACGAAAAAGAAAATGCCTAGGATATCCATCCAGGATGAGGATGACGATCTCCTCGAAACCCACTATCAGCCACCAGATCCTGCGTTGACCAAGATATTGGCAACAAAGAGTGAACCCACGATTGCAGGAGAGCCGATCATCGTGAAGGAAGGCGAGTTCGTCGGAAGGGGCAATTCAATCAAAATACGGGAAGATCTCGACAGAGAAGATCCTACTTGGTGGCAGAGACCCGACAGCAAATGGAAACCGCGTATCACGGAATACGACGGAGGCCCAATCCATGAAGTAGCCGTATCCAATTTCCCCGATTACGGAGTATTGGAGGCTAACGAGGGCTCGTACATTATCTCCTCAATTGTGTACAAAGAGGTAAGTACACGGGAGACTTTGGTGGTCAGTTACAGACCTGACATTTTAGAACAAAGGATCCGTAACGAGAGTGCCAAGGTCATGAAAAGGAGAAAATACTAGCAATTCGGCTATGTGTTCAATGGACCTAGCAATTTGCTATACGTCCTCAATCCCAACACCTTCGACAACCCAATCCAACTCAGATATTCAAATTGATAGACATTATGAACAACATTTGATTAATCTGATTTTTGACTTTGTTTAACAATCTTTGATCATTTTGATTTTGACTTTGATTATTTTATATATATTTTAATCAGTTGTTTTTATTTTATTTTTATATTTTATTTTTTATGTATCAGCTGCAATTGTCTTATCTTTACCGCTTCAATTTTCGGGACGAAAATCTTGTTAGGGGGAAGACATGTTGGGGTTCAGTAGGAACCGGAATTGAAGGTTCGAAATTAAACAACAATTAATTAGAAGTATAATAAAAATAGTAATAAAAAATTACCGAAAATAGAAATTAAATACTAAAATTAAAACTAAAATATAATTAGTAATAAATAATTACTAAAAATAGAACTATAGAAATTATTCAAAATATATAATAAAAATAGTAATTAAACAATTACTATTAATAGAATTAAGGAAATAAAATTTATATAAATACTAGTTAAAAATTAGATTACAAGGAGGACAAGAAATTAGAGACAAGAAGATCAGAAAGGAATCCCAATAGTTATAAATAGATACGATCAGATCAATTTAATTCGGCATTCTTGACATTTAGAATTTAACCTAAAATTTTGGGAAATTTCATTTTGTCTATTGGATCAGGAAATTTCCATAGGAATATCGATCAAAGAAAAATTAATTACTGGAATTATTTATCACGAAATTCTTCGGAGCTATAGAAGATTTTTATTAGTTAGTTTTATTATCAGTTTATAAGTAATCCTAAATATTTATAATAAAAGATTTATTTAAGTTAAATTAATTTATAAATTGCTCTAACATTAATAAAGGGAAAATATAACGTCATCACTGATTTTGTGTTGTTTCGTTATTTAATATCAATATTCATTCAAAAAGAGTTAACCAATTTCTGGGTTGACTCTATAGCGTAAAATTTGGTGATCTACCCTGTTTCTTTTCCTTACACCTATATCGGGCTGTTGGCGCATTTAGGGCCAGCCTTGATTCTTAGTAACACTCTTCAGGGCGGTTTGAATAACCGTTTTCTATACTTAGAGAAAGCAGCGTGGTGTAACTATACATATACTTATTTAAACGTGTAATTAACTTTTTATTGATAAATAAATATTTAAAACATATTTCTTATTTATTGATTTACCTACACGCCTAAATTATTTACTTGGAGTCAGATAGAACATTTTTGTGTTAGTTCGAATACCTACCTATCGAACCTAACAGATCTTTATGTGTATCATTTGAAACTATATATAATAAAACTATATTACCTCCCGCGCGCGTATTTGAATATAATGTTTTTGACCCTAAAAGGTTGAGGACACAACATATACCTTCGAGGGTATGACCATTGAATAGAGCTCTTCAAGAATATTGTAAATATAAAAAACGTTTTTTTTATAAAATAAAATATTAAAAATTTAAAATTTAATTAAATTACAGAATTTAAAATTTTAAAAAAAATAGGAAATATTATTTGGGTAATTTAAATAAAATATAAATATAATATAATTAAATCAATGAATTTATTATAAAATATGAAATAAATTTATTATCCCCCAACAATAATTATTAAATGTAATAATAATCAAAATAACTTGAAAAAGTCAGTGCCGAAAATTCGTGAGTATCAACAAACATCGATATATTATTGATTTATTGTCTTCAAAATCTTTCTTAATATATATAAATGGTATGAAAAAATTCGAAGGTTTTTGACCCTTTGAAAGTTTAGGACACACTATACACCTTCGAGGGTATGGCCAATGATTAGAGCTCTTCAAGACCTTCCGAATGATACCCATAAAGATCCTTTAAAATTTGAATTTAAAATTTATATATTTTAATGAATAAATCATGGCCTTTTCCTTTGTTACTAAAAATGCGAAATAATTTTCCCCTATAGTCTCAAAGCTTCTACCTTCGTTATAATTACTTCTCTTGCTTTTTGACGCCATAATAAACAATATGAATTATTATTTAAATTTTTTATAAATCTAAAATCAAATTAAATGTAAAAATTAAAAATAATTAGATAAAATAATGAAATTATGTGGTAGTTATAAAACTGTTACTAGTTACTAAAATTCATTACTAGATTATTTTAAAAATTACACTACATTAAAACAAAATATTTAATATTTTTAAGAATAGCTTAAAATATAAATTTTCTACGTCAAACAAAATTTACTCAGAGAAAAATAAAATGTATTAAATATCACGACTGCACGCAACCGCAATTTGGCCATATAATGTTATAATTTTAATTGCCTATATAATGATGACCAATAAAATGAATATTGCACTCGATCAGATCAATATTTTAAAACAATTACAAATCGATTCCAAATAAAATTAAATCAATGAACTTTATTCAAAAATGTCTAAATTAAAATGTTTCATTAAGTTTAGTTTTCTAGTATTATAAATTCTCCACTTTAAGTTCGCATATCACTTTACATTTGATATTGCACTTTACGTCATTCCACGTCCCATCTGATAGTACAAGCCCTGAATGCAGTTTTCTTTCCTGCCGCCATTCGGTTGTCGAATATTCCAATTTCTAAAATGAGAATCCAACATAATTTCATAATATTTAGTCCATTTTCACTCACAAATAACTTAGGGCATTATTGTCCGTATCTATCCAATGGCCCTCATTCGAAATATCATTTCCGTTAATCCAAAACATTCCCAACTTATTTTTAATGGCTAGGTCATAAATAAATTTCTAAAAAATTGATAATAAATTTGTTTTCATTGTTAAATGAAATAAATAAACATTATGTTTGTCATCAGTAATTTGACCAGGCTCATCTTTTTGCTTTTACAATAATTAACTCCATCTTTGTAATTGAGCTTTGATTTCGATGTATGATATTTGGCTGAAAATAGAAATTAGAGAGTCAAGGTAGGCATAAAATTGAACTCATTGTCCACATTCTATAAAAGTACTTGAAAAATGGTATTTACTTTGTTAATTTAGTATATTTAATAAATTCAATGGAAAAAATAATCAGTGGTGAAATTGGAAAAAAAAGCTCTTATAAGGAGACTAAAGTTTTTTTCAAGCCATTTAATATTTAATATATATAAAATCGCATTCAAAGATAAGAAAATAAGATGCATGTAATTTTATATCTAAATTTTCTTTTAAAGAAAAAGATAAACTTGTGGGTGGCCTTTGCGCAAAACTGGCGGTTAATGGGTCATATTTATTTTATTTGATGTGAATAATGACGATCATGTGTTTCAGTAAAATCGTTTTTTAATCTGTTTTCATTTTCATTTTCAATTTTATTTATTTTTGTTGTTAGTTCAACTATTACACAGTATTTTATATTTAACACGTATTTTCAGCATTAGTTTTTTCAAAAACTTGAACATTCTTTTATTTAACTATTAAAACTATATAATTCAAATTGTTGAGGATACCTAAATAACAATTTATAAAGAAATAAATAAAATTACCTGGGGAAGATCGTCATGACAAACGGGACGATCTATAGAAACTCAGAAAAGAAAACGGAAGTGAAAAAAAATTAAAAAATGAGAAAGAGAAAGGAAATAAAAGTTATCAAACAGGAAAATAAAAATCAAGGTCAGTACTAATTAATTAGTACAAAAAGGAAAAGGAATTTTGAAATCGGGGAAAAAGGAAAACAACAATATCCTTATCTCGAAAGCTAGCCAGTGATAACAGAATTAATGGGAGAAGGCGGTCAAACAAAAAAGGGGAAAAGGGAAAATAACTTGACAGCTATCAGAGACAAAAATGAGACAGTCGGGAAAAGCAGGAGAAGGAAAATGGAAAAACACTTGATTATCTGGAGTGCCACAAGAGAAGCGAACTATATAAGGGAAAACTGTTGGACATGAAAGGAGAGAAGAAAATTAGAGACAAAGTGACGCGAAATTGAAAACAATTTGGAAGACGATTTGAGATACGATTTGAGAGATGATTTGAGATACGATTTGAGAGATAAAATTATTGGAGAAAATTAGACGTTGGACGAAACGTTGTTGGACAAACGATTGTCAAAAATAATTGTAAAGGAAATAATTGTGGAGAATAAATATTGGAGAAGATTTGAAGAAAAGAATTAGTTGAAAAATAAAAAGAAAAAAGAAGTTATTTGATTATTTGAATAAAGTTGTGAAGAAAGTCAAAGAAAACAACCAGCTCAAAATTCCAGTTTAGAAACCAATCAGTAATTTGTGATCTTTTAATGCGGTGTTATATACAAGTGCTATTCCTCACCGAGTGTTGTAATAAGCATTGTATAGTCACCAAGCAGAGTGTTGAATTTATTGTCAGTGTCAAGTGAAAGTTTATTTGTGATTATCAATAAAGATTTCTGTTGTCAAGTGTTATTTGTGAATCGTATAAAGACACGCTTGGAGTCAGAGTAACATTTAAAATTATCACCAACTCAATAATCCAACAAAATAAATAACTAGGTAAATCTATTTCGCAGTGTTTATTTCTTAAATGGAATATCTCCACCTAAAATAATCTCTCTCTTCTTCCATCCCTCTTTTCTCTTTTTTTCTTGTTTTTCATTGATATTTCAAAAAAATAACCATNGGATGAATCCATGTGGGCGGGTTTATATATATTATATATATATCGGCATTCGGAATATTTCTTAAATTGTTTTAAGTTTATATATTTATTAATTATGGTTTTTTATATTGTTGTTGGAATCATGGGGGGGGGGAGTTAAACCCCCAGCAACCCCCTCCCTGCGTACGCGCATTGACCTATAAAATGACGTTAAACAAAAAATAATGAATATAATATATTTTTATCTTTCTTCAATATTTTGTGTTTTTCATTGTTTATTTTAATTTGACTTGTTAATTTTATAAAAATAAAATTTACTTATTTTATGTGTAACTGGCGAAACTGTTGTAATTTCTTGCTCCATCCATTCTAATAAAAATTTTGATAAAAACATTTCAAAATAAATATTTACTGCAAATCTTTTGGAAAAGATTCGCTAGGTAACGCACAGAACAGTATTTATCGTAAAACTCCTTATCGGAAATATTATCTAAAAATATAAATTAAAATGATTATAGGAAAAATATAAAATTGAATAAAATAAATCAAAGAAAATTGTAAACTTTCAATTTTGTAGATGATGAAAATTTTCTATTTTTTTGGTTACCTTTGATCTCATTCTTTTTTTCATAATTCTTCATTTAATTTCATTATGATAAAAGATAAAAACTTTTTAATAACACAAAGCCAAAAATTTCTGTTGCATAACATTACAATTTTTTGATAATAAAAGTCAGAATAAAAATAAATTAAATTAAAATAAGAAGTCAATCCTGATTGAACTTAAAATAAATTGGTCACATAATTAATTTTATGTGTAAAATATAAATATTGTATTATTTAGTGTTTTGATTTTTGTTTAACCGGTTCAAGTAATTAAAATAAATGGCGATTTTTTAAAAATATCTCGTATTAATGCTAATTCTAAAAGTGAATTTGTTATCTAAAGTGTGAAAAGTCATCGAAGGAAAATAAATTTTTGATTTGTTATTTTATTTTGAATTTTCTTTGTCTAAACGAAACACAATATTCTAACCAGTGCTTTTTTTCTGACGAAACGCTCCATAATGGCGTTCCGGCACCTTTTTTCGCTGAATGATTTTAAAAAATTGATATATGTTTTGGTTTTTTGTCAAATTTCTATTTCTGACATTTCAAATAGTCAATTACAATCAAATTAATAGTAGTAGTCGTACACCAAAGCGAGTGAATCATAACTCCGTGCTTCCTATGTGTTATTACTATTATATAAAACACGCTCACGATAAATATACGCCATTAATATACTACGTCATTAAAATCGTTTCCTGTCGTCGGTAATAAGTGTATATTTTGTGTCCTGCATAATTATTTTATTTGTTAGGTAATTTCAGCGTCATTTTTTGCATATCAAGGATAGTACAGATACGTTCCGGCACCTTTTTTCCCCAGAAAAAAACACTGCTTCTAATAGAAAAGGCAATTATTTAATGTGCTTGGAATATCTAAGTGAATATGACGAATTTTTAAAATTACATTTGGAAACATGGAAATCGTGGACGAGGAAATATCAACTATTTATCTCATCAAATATGTTACGAGTTTATACAACTAATTAGCAACTCTGTTTTGTTTCAAATAATTGAAGAAGTAAAAGCTGCAAATTTTTACAGCATTATTGTAAACTCGACACCAGATATTTCCCATGTCGATCAATTGACTTTTATTTTTAAATATGTGCTGCCAGCTGGAGATATAAAAGAAAGATTCATATGGTTTTTGCCTATTGAAAAGCATGATACTGCATATTTAGAAAAACAGCTACTTTCAGAGTTAAAATATGCAGATTGATATTAAACTTTGTAGAGGACAGTCGTACGAAAATGCTGCAAATATGTCTGGGGAGTACACAGGATTGCAAGATCGCATTAAAAACATAGCCCTACAGCCGCCTATATTCCTTGTTCCATACATTCGTTAAACTTTGTTGGTAACCTTGAAAGCTGTGTTAGTGGAACTCGATATTTTTTATTCGTTCAAAATTTATTGACTTTCTTCAATGCCTCCACTCATCGATGGAATGTTTTATTGAAAAAACTTCAAGATTGCCCTACAAAATTTACAGTAAAAAATGTCTGATACAAGACGGCCTGCAAGAGCAGACGCTGTTATAACTGTAAAATATGGATACCTTCCCGTACTTCTATTTATTTTTGTGCCTTCCAATGTTAACTCAAATAATACATTAGGAAAACCGTAAACTATAAAATAAAACAACCTAAGGATTTCGAAGTGGTAACTGGAATTCTTTTCGTTGTTGTTGGTTGCCATAATTCTGTAAAATCTAAATTTATCAAACTCATTTTGGATAAATAAATTACTGCAAGTAATTTGGCACAATTTTTTGATTTCTGAATTATAACACAACTCTTGGAATGATTTGCAAATTTTGGGATCAGCTAAATAGAAATTTATTATTTTTATATTGAATTTTTAGAAATTTATTGATGAAGAAAATTTGGATTTATCTTTAAGGATACCAAATGGAAAGAAATAACTCTATTTTAACCAAAATGACAATAAAATATCTTAGTATCCCAGGATCTAGTCCAGACCAGGATAAAGTATGGGACGCAGACCAAAAGTTGCCCGACAATGCAGTATTTATTATTATCAATTATTAGATATATTTTTATATCAAATAATTTTTTGAACGCCATCCTTAACACATTTATTAGGTATGACCCGTTGACATTCACCAAACTGAAATAGTAGCTCTCGAGGCCTGAAAGTTTGCCAACCCTTGATCTTCATACCATATTTTTTCTTGATGACATACAAAATCTACTAACTTCATAAAGCGGTTTCTTTAAGCATAATTATCCTAAACTGGAATATAATTAAAAAAGAAATTCGACAAATTTATTAGAACCTGTAGTGTCTGTGCAATACAGAATATTTAATTTATTAATTTAATAAATTAATTAAAAATTTTTGTTTAAATATTCAGAAAATCAGAGTTACAATTAATTCAAATGCAGAACAAGAAGAAGAAATGGAAGCACCATGCAATCATGTTTATCAAATAAAATATTAATTCTTGATTTAATTAAAATTTAAGATTAATTTAAAATTTTTTTCTGTTTGTATTTTATTTTTACTTTTTAAAATTAATTAATAAAATTATTATTAATCACACAAATACTTAAAATATTCAAGATATGCCAATTCATGCCAATCTAATAAATAAATTAGTTAAAACGACGTGCTGTATATTTCCTGATTTGTAATTTATTTTTAACGAACTTTTACATTTTACAAATAAAGCTATGAATTGCGCCTACTCTTGACGATGCCATTTCTATGTAACTCCGATTCGTATCACTTCTCTGCGTTTTTCTCTCTTTCTCTTTGACAATAACTGCCGAAATTTCGGCTTACACGAGGGTTTACTGGTGACATAAATCCACCATAAAGGGGTTAATATTGATTATTAGAAGCTGCTAAAACATCTTCTAATTTATTTTTTTAAATCCGGTTCAAAAATTAACGACATAATTCTTAGTATTTATTATATGACATAATTTTAAACAAATTTTCAGCGTTGAATAAAATATTTTCAAAACCATTTATCAAAATATTTCAAATTTTAAAACATATTTATTTAAAAATTTTTCATTAATAAAACTTCTTTTTAAAAAGCTATTTTAATTTTTAATTCAAAAATTTCAACTTAAAAAATCCAATTTAAAAATTATTTAAAAGTTATTTTAATAGTCAATTATTTACAATTTAAAATTATTTTGATAAATCATTGAAATATTTAACTCTCAGCTGAAAACACCTCACATTGATAAAAAAATCTGCTTGTTTGAAACAATATGACAATATTCCTATACGATAACATTCTCTAAAATAATGGAAATAAATTATGTCCAAAATTTTGTAAACATATGTATGTGTAAATGTTTATTTGTAATGTTTTTCAAAATATAACCTAAATATTTATTTCAAGTTCATTTTATGGAATTGTTAATGAAAATGGAGCGGGTCATAAATGTATAACTATTATTTAGTTAATAAAATTATAAGATAAATAAAAGAAATATTGAAAATTTTGAAGTACTTATTTTTATTTTTTATTTTAAAACAATCAAATGGCCAAAAGAGGCCATATGTGGCTGCAATTTATAAATAACACGCCCATAAATATTAAAATACAATTGATTATTTCATATCAAAATTGAAAATTATGAAAATCTAACAATTCTAAAAGTTTATGTGACTGTAGAAAATCTTATTCTAAGTCCAATAAACAGAAGACCTTTTAAAATATATTTCTAAAAATCTTTCACATTATTTTGAAATTAACCATTTGGGGACGGAATTAATTTTAATAAGTAGTATATATTTTAGCATAATATTTTAGTAGACGAATGCCCGATATCGTAGTATGATTTTTTTAAAGTTTGGCCAGCACAGCTGGCTATTATACATTTTAGAACGTCTGGAACAAAATTCGTGGCCAGCAGTGCTGGCCTACAGTCCGCAAACGGTTAATTTAATTATTTTTCAAGCAACCAAAAGTATTTTCAACATGTGAATATTTTATCAGAAATTGAATAATATTACCTGGACTCCTTTCCATCGGTTCGCATATAACTGCATTTTTCCCATAACAACTGACATCACTCCAAAATTCATTATCAAAATACAATCCGTGAATACAATTTTCTTTACGACTTCCATTTGGTTCACCTTTAAACCATTTCCTAATCATAATTGACATCAGAATCAAATTTTACAAGCAAAGAATTTTTATTCTTCACACTTTTGAATAAAATAGCAAATATAAAATCTAATATTTTTACTTGAATTGAAGAGAAATATTCCTAGAATCGACCCAGTTTCCTTCTTTGAAATTATCATTTCCGGTAATCCAGTAAGTTCCCAAGTTATAATACATTGCAATATTGAAAACAATTTTCTATATATTAATAAAAATATTTAATTGCAATCAAATATTTTAAGTCGAACATTAATTTTTTCATTCTTTATCGTAAGTAAACGTAAATTCTTTTTTTCGCAAAACTTAACAGCTGCGTCGTAATTCATGCTTTCTTCATTGATAAAGTATCCATACTCAACAAACTGACCTAAATTAGTAACAAGTAATACGCTTTTTACTTTTGAAAATTATATAATATAAAGGGGCTCTTTTAATCCTGAATGGAGAAGACTAGACAATTTGGAACAAAAATTAGGACAAATCGGAGAAAATAAAAATTTTAAGAGTATATCTATTACACCCTTTGATATTCAGAGATACACTACATAATAATCAGACATACAAATTTAACATGCAATAATATTATTTTAAACCGGTATTATTTACAGATATCCTACATCCTCTTGTTTTAAAATGTTTGATCCATCCATATGTCCACTAGTTGAATGTTGATACGGCCCTGACTATACTAGATTAATACCATGTTTCTCTGCAAACGCTTTTAATAAAGCTGATTCAAATGATTTTCCTCTATCACAATGAATACTACTTGGAGCATCAAATTTTAAAATCCATTTTTGGTTAATAATTGTTGCAACTGTCTTTTAATTTTGGTAAGAAAATGCACATAAGGAAATATATTTACTAAATTGGTCTATAATTGCCAAAATATACTTCTTTCCACTCCTAGCAGTTTTCACTGAGTCACAAAAGTAAATGAAAATTGATTGAAATAAATAAACATGTTAGTTAAATTAATTTTTTCTGCTGTTCGTGTAGTCATTTCTTTTTTGACAATTTTTGCACGACCAGACTACTTCTTTAATAAATTCTTGTCAGTTTCTCATGTCAAATTTCTTAGAAATATATTTGTGGACTTTATATACCCCAGCATGACACAAAATTTTATGAGTGTACCAAACAAATTCTTCTTTTCTTTTGTTTGGAATCCATATTTTACTTTTACTTGTATTAGAAGCTGCTAACACATCTTCCAAATTATTTTTTAAATCCGGTTCAAATATTGTATAATTTCCAAACAAATTTTCAGCGTTGAATAAAATATTTTAAAAACCATTTATTAAAATTTCGATATTTAAAATATATTTATTTAAAAATGATTTACTAATAACAGCTTGTTTAATTAAAAAATTAAAAAATTTCAATTAAAAAATGTTTTTAAAAGTTATTTTAAATAGTCAATTATTTATCATTTAAAATTATTTTAATAAATCATTGAATTAGTTAACGAAATAGTTAGTGAAAACACATCACAACTTGAATGAATAATGTCATTACTTTTTAAAAACTTTATTTCATTCCCGATTAGTAAATCTCCTTTGATATTTTCTATTTCATTATAATCTTGTTGCCACAGTTTTACATCTTCTTGACATATGAGGGCTAGAGTCTTTGTTTATAGTTTTCTTGTCTTTGGTTCCTCGTAAATCGTTTGACATTGTAAGCATGTATCGCATTCAGTTCTATATAGCGCACCCGGATTAGACTGCGTTTCAACTTTTTGAATAATCCGATCTATTTTGTGGTGTCTGCATTAATGGTTGACAAAGAAAGCTCCTTTGATCTCCAATTCTATTACTTTTTCTAAATGGTTTTCTGCATGGTAATGTTTTCTTAAAATCTTTTTTGTTGTTGTTGTCGTTGTTGTGATTGTCGATATTGTTGAGTTCGATAATGGCTCCGATTTTGGACCACTTTTGAATGGTTTCATAGCCGCAATCTCTTCATTTTTCATTTCTTAATTAATCTCTTCTATTTTAATAATGATCATCTTTATCTCATCTAAATAACAAATATTTCTCATCTTGATTTCTCTACTTATATCTTAATCTTCTATTGCATTTTGCAATAAAAAAGCAGTTATTTTCTCTTTCGATAAATCGTGTCTTAAGACATTTTCTGCCAATCGATCAATGATTCTAAAGAAGTCTTGAATTAATTCATTACCATTTTTTGACACAGCTTCATTTAAATCTCTTTCTAAATTTGAAGGTTCTTCGAGGACTTTTCTGCATCTTTCTTCATAACTGTCAATTTCTTCATTGACTCCTTCATATAATTTAGCCGCTTCGGTTAACATGAATGATCATATGAACGTTTTTTGTAATTGAATTGGAGTTTGAGTTACATCATAAAATCTTCTAATTTCTTCTAAGGAAATTTCCAGACTGTCTCCAAAGGTAAATATTTTTGGCGTTTGAATAAAATTATTTAATGGGATATTTGTCGTGATTCCTGGCGTGGTAGCCATATTAGAAGACTTTGTAGACATATAATTTATTAATTTCAAAGAAACTGATTATCCCTCCGGATGAAGTAATTATATTGTAAGTATCTTGAGGAAAGATACATACATGCATCAATAATACAATATTACACCTTTGATATTCAGACATACAAATTCAACATGCAATAATAATTTTTCAAAAAGTATTATTTACAGTTATCCTACAGAACACATCTCTGCTTGTCGCAGATCTAATTTGGAAACGACTTATATTATTTCTACGCGTGTCTTATTTGACAATCGAATATATACTACAAAATTATTATAGCTTTATTCAACGAGTTCCGCTTCAACCAAATTCTGATCCCACCAGGATTGGATCACATTTTATATTTAATTTAATTTACTAAACGATTGTTAGTTGGATGCAATAGGTTAAATTTATATTTTATAATTATTTTACATTAATTATCATTAATTATCATGGATCAGCGAAATAAAAGACTGCCGTCTTTTTATCGGTATTGTTAAATAATAAAAAATAAATAATAAATAAATTTTCAGAGTTCCCTTAATTAATTTTATTGAACGATGGTTCATTCAAAAGCTCATTTAGAGAACATTTTTAGTCAGACCCTCGAAGGTTTATGTTGGGTCAATAACCTTCAAAGGGTTAAAAACCTTCGAATTTTTCAAACCTTATAATATGTATATCAAACAAAAGGTATACTCTGAGTTTATCCGACAAGATATTTTGTCGTCCTATGGGTATTCGTCACCAGGGTACTGGTCACACTCAACATGTCGTAAGTTATTTTCAAGGTTTAATTATTATTATTTTTTTACTAGAGGTCCCGATAATTTTTGGGCCCGTCTTTTTTTTCGCTGATCCATTATCATTAATTATCATATGTGATTTAAAAATGGTTTCCATTGTTTTATTTAGTTTTTATGATTAGTAGACCCGATATCTAAGGACTTTTGAAGCGGTTAAAAATTACTCAATATTTTGTTTTAATTTTAAATTCCAAGTTGTCTTCTTTGAATTATCATTTATCAATAGGTTTCGATAAAAATTACTTTTTCGTTTTGTTTTCTGACAAATGACTGCATTGGGAGTATTGCAAGAAATATCATTCCACAGGCTATTTGAATAGAAAAGACCATGAATGCAGTTTTCCCGACGGTTGCCATTGGGTTCACCAGATTTCCAGTTCCTAAGTTTGTTTAGGTAGAATGAATAGAAATAAAATTATTTTACGTGTATTGTATTTGATTCAACTTGGAATCCACCCAATTTCCTTCGTTTGCAACATCATTCCCATCGATCCAATAATATCCGATCCTATACTTGATCGCCATATCAAAAACTCGCTTCTATAACATAATAATTAATTTATTAAAGGTTGAAACTAAATGAAACTAAAGCTTACATTAACAATACCATTTGGTATGGTTAGCAATTCCATATTTTGTTTCTTACAAAATTGAACAGCTACATTATATTTCATTTTTTGCAAATTAACGACATATCCATAATCAGCTGTGATTACTGAAATTATTAATATTTTTATTATTATTATTATTATTATTATTATTATTATTATTATTATTATTATTATTATTATTATTATTATTATTATTATTATTATTATTATTATTATTATTATTATTATTATTATTATTATTATTATTATTATTATTATTATTATTATTATTATTATTATTGTTATTATTATTATTATTATTATTATTATTATTATCATTATTATTATTATTATTATTATTATTATTATTATTATTATTATTATTATTATTATTATTATTATTATTATTATTATTATTATTATCATTATTATCATTATTATTATTATTATTATTATTATTATTATTATTATTATTATTATTATTATTATTATTATTATTATTATTATTATTATCATTATTATCATTATTATTATCATTATTAAATTTATTATTACATGGTAGCATTTAATAATTAAACAATAACATAAATTATAAAAAATAAATTATAAATTATAAATTTATACAAACATCCTTAAAACATTTATAATAGTATTTTATTTGATTGCATTATTGTTTTTTTTACAATTAATGAACATTTTTACTCATCATATTCAGCCAACTGGAAGCATGTCATTTCGAAAATAATTTAAAAAGCGAAAAATAGAAGAAGAGAAAAGAGCATATCAAGGACAATGAATCGACAAATTTTGTTTCATTTATCACAAACCTAACATACATAGTTTAATTTGTACTGTAACGGTCAGTGTTCTAAAGGATTGTAACTTAAAACGACCTTTTGAAAGTAAATATCCTGATTTCAAATATTCTAATGAGCTAGGAAAACAAAAATTCACCTTTGTGGTTTAAGAGCTTTAAGTCCAATACAATGGTGTTTAAAAAAATCAACGAGACTACATAACAAAGTGTTGAATTAAGTTTTGATGTTGCTCATTTAATAGCCAAGTCAACAAGACCTTTGACCGACGGAGAATTTGTTAGCAGTTCCTTGATTATTGGATCTAAAGGATTACTGTGCACCAATTGTGTCCAAAATTTTGAAGCTGCAAGCCTGAATCAAATTACAAATCAACGGCGTGTCACAGATATATCAAGGGACATCGCAAACAAATGTTCCACAATATCCAGAAATTGTTTAAAGTTTTCATTAGCTACTTCAACAGTTCAAACGTTTATACTTGCCCCGGTTGTATAGCATTCAAAATGAAATCTTTGAAGAACTTGTCGAGGTTTATCTAATGACAAAGGAACCAGACATTTTGTAGTCATTGTTAAGTAGTCTTGAAAGACATCTTGGATATATAAAAACTTATAGAAATAGTGACTGTCAGCGTATCTTTAATGGTTAGATCTAAAACTGGCTTGGTTACTCTTCTTCAAATACATACAAAAGAGTGGACCTCAAACTGAATTAATCAAATATCAATGATTTGAAACCAAAACTGCAAGAAAAATATCAATTAAAAACAAAATTATATGGTGATTTTTCAACGTTTCGAATAAAATTATCATTGTTTTATTCACAAACTTCTAACAACAACACATGTCACTTTACAAACTGCAATTAAATATTTTCAAAAAATATGATAAATAGTATACAGCAATTATTTGGCCATATTTTGAACGAGAAAAAGTATTGTTGACTAAATTTGTTGACCCTTTCAAATTATCGTACGGAAAAGCCGAACCAATACTTCAAATGGTGATATTCAGTGTCATGATGAAGTTTATTCCAAATTTAATGAACGAAACTTGATAAACTTCGAAAAATGTCTTCCTGGAGAAATATATCCTAATTTATAACATAATGCAATTACTACCAATACCCATCCAGATCAAAAGTGGTTGGCATGCAATATAAATCCAGAAAAAATTATTTTACTAAAAATTATCAATTGCATATATCAATTGCAATAATTGTAAATAAGAAATTAATTTATTAACAATCATTGACTTTTTAAACTTATATATACTAAAGTTAATGTAAGTAACTTAAATTTGTCGAATATTCATTGTTTAATTATTTTTAATTTCACTTCTTCATCTGTTATTAGTTTCACTCAGTTCTTACTGATTTATAGTCTCCAAGCTCTTTTTAATAAATACAATGGGAAAAAATCAGTGGTGAAATTGGAAGTTCTTATAATTATATATATATATATATATATATATATATATATATATATATATATATATATATATATATATATATATATATATATATATATATATATATATATATATATATATATATATATATATATATATATATATATATAATTATTATGCTATTTTCATAGTTCTAAAACATAAATGAACTAACTTGGAGATTTCATACAGATCACACTATTCAAATGATTGCAAGGAATATCATTCCAATATCCATATGGATAGAATAATCCATGAATACAATTTTCTGTTCTTTTACCGTTTGGTTCTCCTCTGTACCATTTTCTAATAGTTTACAGCACTAATTAATTACTTTTTATATCAATTTTACTTGTATTTTAAAAGATTGTTTCTAGAATCTACCCATTTCCCTTCATTTATATTATCATTCCCATTGATCCAATACTGTCCAAGATTGTACTTGACCGCTATATCTAAAACTCGTGCCTAAAACCGAGATCATATAAAAATCAAATGAAACAAGTCACAAACATTTATTGTTTCATCGTTGATTGTCACAATTTCCATGTTTTGCTTTTTACAATAATCGACTGCCGAATTATAATTCATTCTTTCCTTGTTTAAATGGTAACCGAATTCGACACTTTTTACTGAAAAATACAACGCGAATTTTAAAATTGAAATTATTTAGTTATTAAGTAAATAAAATATTCGCATAAAAACAGAAATAAATTTTGATTCAAACTTTCATTTCTTATGGACTTATAACGGAATTTATATATTATAGGTTTTTCAACAAGGGTTTTATAGAATCTTAATGAGTACTAAATGTTAGATTAAATGTTCAAGTGCTTAGATATGTTTCTAATAATATATGTATTGAATTGGTTCAATATACAGATAACTTTGTCCTTTCATGAAAGTACCATTGTTCTCTAAGTAAAAGGAAGGAGAGATGTGAAAGTCTGGTCAGGGAGAGGATCGATAGTGTAAAGAAATAAAAAGAGAACAAAGGTTCGAGAAGGTGTATCATTATAGGTGTAAAGCACAAAAATGTGATTTGTGAAAAATCGATAAAAGATTCAAATATTCGAATTAAAATCTGGAAAATTGGTCATAGCGAGGAATAACATGGTGATAACGGAATTTTCAGAAAGTGCCAGGAAAAGTTCGAAAAGGTGCATAACAGTTAAAAAACAAGAAAACGAAATAGATCAATTAATTAATTAGCAAGAAGAAAGAAAACCTGAGTTTGGTAAACAAGGGGAAAAACAAACAGAAGAAAATTCTAGGCCCCTTATCTTGTCACTATAATTAATGGGAGAAGACCAAGAGAAGATAATGCATGCAGAGAAGTCTGGGCGGGCTAATAATTATTTTTGTTTGTTGGACCATTCCGAGTGACAGCCGAAGCAGGGATGTTGACCCAAATGTCAGGAGAAAGATTGGCTCGGCAACAACCATTTTGGTCATCCCAATTTGGAAGAGTATAAAAGGAAGTGGAAAATGAGTTAATATACCCAGTTAGGGATTTTAAGAAGAAATTGAGACTAGGCGAAGATATTCAAAGTGCAGTGAAACTCATTGGAAGGATCAACAATAACGAGGTGAATATTAATAAAGATTTTGACAATGCATCAACACCGAGCAAAGAATCGATCAAACTCATAAAACTTTAGTCATTGATTATTTTGTGCAGAGAGAAAAATATTTTGTGATTTAATATACGTTGGGTAGTTTGTTATTTGTGATTTTCAATTAAAGGGACACGAGGAGTCAGAGAGCACCGACTCAAAATATTAAAACCCAACATTATTATTATTATTATTATTATTATTATTATTATTATTATTATTATTATTATTATTATTATTATTATTATTATTATTATTATTATGTGATTATGCTGTGAGAAAAATATTGTAACAGAGATTCCAACAGAATCTAGCAAAAATAATTGTTTGGGACAATTGGAGTGCGTGTGTGTTATGGTATGTGTACACTAACTATTATCAAATATATATCAAATCTATAAAAAAACAGAACTGTTTACGATTATAACTTTTATTAACTGTATAAAAATATTATATGACCTGCAGTTTTTCTTCACGACGATATTGGACTTTTAATCGAGTACTTTAAACTTGTCAAGATATGTATTGGTTTTGATCATCTTTCCATAATGGTTGTTTTAAGCTCTTAGATCAAATTTATCTAGAGTTCGGTTTACAATAGCTTTCTGATATTTCTCTAGAATACGATATATGATGAAGTTTCTTTATTTTATCAGGATAGGTACAGGTATGTAATAATTGGTATTCTTGGTTTTCTTTCTAATAGTTTTAGGATTTATATAGATTTATATATGATACTTAACCGAATTTATATTGTTGTAGCTTAAGTTATAAGACCTTAAAAAATAAATAAAATTCTTAAGAATAATCTAACATTTATTTTATTTATAATATGATTTAAATTTGGATAATATTCTAAATTTTATTTGGCTTCATTTCATAATAATTTTAATAACGTTTACTTGTCTTTTCACAAATAACAGCATATGAGAGGCTGCAAGAAATATCATTCCATAACCCATTCGGATAAAATAAGCCATGAATACAATTCTCCTTTCTTTGGCCATTTGGTTCTCCAGATTTCCAGTTTCTAAGATATAAACCATGAATCATTTGTCTTTACAGTTCTTGTATTTTAGTACTTGTACTGTAGGGGTTTATTTCTAGAATCCACCCAGCTTCCTTCTTTCACGTTATCATTTCCATTGATCCAATATTGTCCAAGATTGTATTTGACTGCTATATCCAGAACTCGTTTCTAGAATCAAAATCATGTAAACCTCAAGTGAAAAACGTTCAACATCACAAACATTGATGGTAGCATCACTGATTATAACCATTTCCATGTTTTGTTTTTTACAATAATCGACTGCCGAATTATAATTCATTTTTTCCTCGTTCAAATGGTAACCAAACTCCACATTGTATCCTAGAAAGGAAATAAAAAATATCATTAGAAAAGTTAAAATAAAAAGCGAAACAATTAAGTTTTAAATCATAAGCCAAAAAGAGTTTCTAAAAATATTCAAATATATTTCTTTAAACTAAATTTAAAAGTAATAGCAAGCGCCACTTGAGAAAAAGTTTTAATATATATTTCAGTAGTTTCACTGTCATCATCAGGTAGGACATAAAGTTTGAATATTGTCGATTTAATAGACAGATTACAAAATTATTATTTGAAATTTTTTAATTTAAGTTGAATTTAAATTAGTTAAATATTTTTAATTTTTAAAAAATTATATAAAAAATTATGTAAATTTGATAAAGGCAATGGATTTGTAATTTTAGACAATGATGTTTATTTTTTTTTATTTAATTTGAATTTAAATTAGTTAAAAAATCTTTTAATTTTTAAAAAATTATATATATGTTTTACAAATTGATAAATATTATTATTTTAAAACGAAATTATTTAATAGTCCTATTAAGCCATTCAATGAATCCGGCGAACAAAAACAACAATATTGTATATGCGATCAACTTAACATTAAAATTATTTAAAAACATTTAAAACATACTTGTACACAGAATTTTGTATATTAATTTGGGAATCCAACGATCATATCGACAACTTGTCACATATCTCAAGTTCACAAGTTATTAAAAAATTTTAATAAACTTTAGAATCCAAACATACCAATTATATTTATATAACCCTTATTATATTCACTAATATTGATAAATTCTTTCGGTGGACAATGTTCATGAACTCTAGAAGAGATGATAAGGAGTCTCCAAGAATGTTGTATTGTACGCATTATATGAATCTCGATAAACGAAATCCGAACACAATCCAACCAGAGTTGGAAAATTTATTATTAAACGTATTGCGTACTTCACACGAATTAGAAGTAATCCTATAACTTAAAGGTTCCAACTGCTAGTATATCTTCTTTTTGTTTGTAACGTCTTCCTTGTACAGAAATAATAACACAAATTTAAGATCATGTTTCTTACAAATACTATTAATTTTATTTATCTCGCCATTCAATTTACACAGAATATTCAAATTACTCCCACCGTCTCAAAAAGGAACGCTCCAGATTCTTAATAAATTTATCAACAGTCTCTTTTATATTAATTAGTAGAAACGATATCGAAGACAATTTTTCATCACCAGCTCTCCCAGCATATCAAGTTCTCTGAGTGAATTATAAAATGTTGAAGATAAAGAACATGAACGATATGTCAATTTTTTAAAATTTCTTTCTAAAAATTTTAATCTTTCTAAAATTTCTCTTATGAATTAGTATTGAATCATAAAAATATTATCTGAGAAACCAGATTAAACTTATACTTTACAAAGTTAATGAACATGTTATAATAATTATTTATTATTATCATTGTTCAAATAATTTACTTGTCTTTTCACAAATAACAGCATATGAGAGGCTGCAGGGAATATCATTCCATAACCCATTCGGATAACGTAAGCCATGAATACAATTCTCCTTTCTTTGGCCATTTGGTTCTCCAGATTTCCAGTTTCTAAGATATAAACCATGAATCATTTGTCTTTACAGTTCTTGTATTTTAGTACTTGTACTGTAGGGGTTTATTACTAGAATCCACCCAGCTTCCTTCTTTCACGTTATCATTTCCATTGATCCAATATTGTCCAAGATTGTATTTGACTGCTATATCCAGAACTAGTTTCTAGAATCAAAATCATGTAAACCTCAAGTGAAAAACGTTCAACATCACCAACATTGATGGTAGCATCACTGATTAGAACCATTTCCATGTTTTGTTTTTTACAATAATCGACTGCCGAATTATAATTCATTTTTTCCTTGTTCAAATGGTAACCAAACTCCACATTGTATCCTAGAAAGGAAACAAAAAATATCATTAGAAATGTTAAAATAAAATCGAAACAATTAAGTCTTAAATCATAAGCCAAAAAGAGTTTCTGAAAATATTCAAGTATATTTCCTTTAACTAAATTTAAAAGTATTAGAAAGCGCCACTTAAAAAATACGTTTTAATAATATTTCACTAGTTTCACTGTCATCATCAGGTAGGACATAAAGTTTGAATATTGTCGATTTAATAGACGGATTATAGACAGATACCTGCTACTAAGTATTTATAACTAGGTACTAACAAATAAGTACCAACTATCAGTACCAAGCACTTATAATTAGGTACTAACAACCAGCTATCAACAAATTTATCTTAAATACTGATCATTCAAGTTATTAAATATGAATAATCGAAAATCTACATTCAAGTGAATGAGAATTTTCTAATAAGATCTAGTAAATAATTTATTTAGATTGAATAAATTAATTGAAATGAATTTTAATGAAATAATTTATCATGTGTATACTCAGGTTGATTGACTGATTGCTCAAATTATTCAGAAAATTCAGTATAAATTCATTACAAATTATCCAAAATGAACAATTTACCTTAGAAATAATTATCATTAAATTCCAAGGGAGACTGATATAAGTACTCTAATGATAACATCGAATAAATCAGTAAATTCATTTAAATGAATATATTCTATCATTTGTTATATCCAAGCAAATTCCTTACTAAAATCATCTAAAAAGCAACAAATATCCCTAAAATATTTCTGTCTTATCGATAAGTACCCGTAAAAGACCATATATTCCGTTCTTAATACTAGATAAATAAGATTCCTTAAAATCCCTTTAAATTACTATAATTTTACCCTTTTAACTTTGATCTTAATTCATATTATCACAAATACTTCACTATAAAACATCTAAAATCATGTAAAATAATTTGGTCATTAATCCTAAATAATTTATAAAATCATTGATAAAACCAGTTATAATTAAATTTTTTTTCTAAATGTAAAAAAGACCAGTTATAATTAAAAATAATTAAATTTTTTTTCTAAATCAATCTACTCGAAATTTAAAATAAAATAAATATCACTGTACAATTCCCTTATAACCGACTAGATCCCATTGAAAGATTAAATTTATCCATCTGAAAAAATATATTTTACCCTTAACTGATATTCAACCTATTTAATTTTTAGGTATTGTAATTTCCCTTAAAACATTGATATTTTACCCATTTTAATATAGATATTCAAAAGATTCCCAACCTTAACCCATCCCTCACATAATATTTTTACCCTTGAAACATCGATCTACAAACGACTATATCCCCTTTAAAAAATCATATATTTCCATCTTAACCGATCCCTTACCAAATATTTCTACCCTTTAAACATCAATATCCAACCAATTACATTCCTTAATTTCCTTAAAGATTTCCCACATTTGAGGCCATATCTGCCTTTAATATATCTATCCTCTTAAAACCCTTAGAGAATGTAAATATTTTTCAGAAATATGAATTTTATTTAACTGTTACAGACACCAAACATTATTCCGTTAAAATAATTTAGTACCTTAATTTAAGTAGTAAAAGCCATCTAAAATAAATATTTTCTACAAATCAACTAAGTATTTCACCCAATTTACCATCAAATACTTCACTAGAGCTGATAATTTCTCATTGATTGATCATAAATCTTCATCGATTCAAGTCAATCATTTTCAAGCAATTATGACATGATATATCTATCAAATTAAATCACAAATTTCAGTATATTCTACATTAATTTTCATGTAAATGTTAAATATATCTTACCATTAGTGTCCCTTATAAAAGATTTTCGACTATAAGATAGAGATTGACAAGGACATCATATAGTCGAAAATATTTTCATTAAATACATTATTCGCAGCAAATGGCTTAAATTATCACTTTATTGTTTTAAATAATAATAATAATAATAATAATAATAATAATAATAATAATAATAATAATAATGAATAATAATAAATATAATAATAATATAATAATCAACTATGGCTTCAATTTTTTTAAGCAAGCTTAGAAAAGAAAATTGCATTTTTCATATGTATGAAACCCACTGTTTATAACGGTATGTGGATGATATTTTTCTTATATTTGAAAATCAGAGGCTTGTTGATCAGATTTTGCATTTTATGAATAGTATACATAAAAACATCGTATTCACATGTGAAACGGAGAAATAGTAATCACTTGCTTTCTTGGATCTGTTAATACAACGCAAAGAGAAACACTATGAGACAGAGATTTATAGAAAACCAACTGATACTGGTCTCTATATTTCATTCAAAGGTTTTTGTGAATTCATGTATAAAAGAAATATGGTGAAGCGATTGATTTATCATTCATGGTTGTTGTCATTTTCAGAATACATTATTTAGAAACAAGACACTTTTTGAATTTGTAAATCTTTATTTTTATTACATATTTAAAAAAAAGTTTAAATAATTAGATTATTATAAATACCTATAGTATTTATAATAATTATTTAATTGATTTGGCTACAATGGTCTTTGTCTTCTACTTTTGAAAATTCCGTAAAAAGTGTTGACAAATTGGTTGAATTGTTAAGGAAGAATGGTTATTCAAAATCCTTTTTATTATTTATGGTAAAAGAGACTGTTGAAAAATTTATTAAAAATCCTAAGGATCCATGTTTGAAAAAATCTGGGTGTGATTTTGTTGAGGCGTGTGAGTCTGATGAGTTAAATAAATTAAATAGTGTGAGCAAGGATGATGAGTCTAAATTTGTGTTAGTATTGCCGTACTCAGAAGGTTTTAAGGATTATAAAGTAAAGATTAAAAATCAGTTAGGGAATTTAAACTATAGGATAGTGTCAACTTCATGGAAAGTACGCAATATGTTTATTAAGAAGTCTAAAACTCCGGTCGAGTTATGTTCCGATCTCGTTTATCAGTTTAGATGGAATGGGTGTAATGCCACATACATTGGAGAGACTTCCCGTCATCTCTGTATTCGAACTCGAGAACATTATAGACCGAAGTCTTTGACTCATATTATTGAGCACAATAAGGGCTGAAAGAGTAATATAGGTATGTCTGGTTTTTAAAATATTATTAAAAAATTTCGATAATTATTGGGAACGTGTAATTTGTGAGGCGTTGTTGATAAAGTCATTGAATCCGAAAATTAATATACAGAATGCAGTGAATACTAGTGTTTTAAATGTTTTTAAATATTTTTTTGTATATTGTATGTATTAATTGGTGTTTGTTAAATTAAATAATTAATAAAAAAATAATTAAATTATTAAATTATAAATGCTAAATTTTTAAAAATAATAATTTTTATTATGATTTGTAAAAAAATGAAATGTTTTTATTTAAATAATAAAATTTTTTAAATAATTAATAAAATTAATAAATTTGTTTAAAATCCTTAATTTATATAGTAATTGTATCCCACCTCGTGATGACAGGAAAACTGTCGAAATATATCGTGAAAAGAATGTTTGATTGGTGTTTTCTTATAAAAATAATATTAATAATAATAATAATAATAATAATAATAATAATAATAATAATAATAATAATAATAATAATAATAATCAAACAATAATAACAATAAAACAATCAAATGATAATTTAAGCCTTTTGCTGCGAATAATGTATTTAATGAAAATATTTTCGACTATAAGATAGTCCTTGTCAAGGAGATTGACAAGGACTATCTTATAGTCGAAAATCTTTTCATAAAATACATTATTTGCAGCAAAAGGCTTAAATTATCATTTTTATTGTTTTAAATAATAAATGCTGCTACCAAGAAATCATCATTTAATAATAACAATAATAATAATGATGATGATAATAATAAATAATAATTATTTGGCAATTCTGCCATTATACTTTTAGTAAATAATAATGATAATTAAAATAATAAATAATTATTATAATTTAGCAATTTTTGCATTTTTTAATTTTTTAATTTTTTGTTTTTGGGCAATTTTGACATTATTGATTGAGCAAATTTGCCCTTTGTCGATTTACAAATGACGCGATTTTTTTTATTTATCTCACCAACCAATTTACACAGAATATTCAAATTACTCCCACCGTCTCAAAAAGGAACCCTCCAGATTCCTAATAAATTTATCAACAGTCTCTTTTATATTAATTAGTAGAAAAGATTTTGAAGACAAATTTTCATCACCAGCTCTCCCAGCATATCAAGTTCTCTGAGTGAATTATAAAATGTTGAAGATAAAGAACATGAACGATATGTCAATTTTTTAAAATTTCTTTCTAAAAATTTTAATCTTTCTAAAATTTCTCTTATGAATTAGTATTGAATCATAAAAATATTATCTGAGAAACCAGATTAAACTTATACTTTACAAAGTTAATGAACATGTTATAATAATTATTTATTATTATCATTGTTCAAATAATTTACTTGTCTTTTCACAAATAACAGCATATGAGAGGCTGCAGGGAATATCATTCCATAACCCATTCGGATAACGTAAGCCATGAATACAATTCTCCTTTCTTTGGCCATTTGGTTCTCCAGATTTCCAGTTTCTAAGATATAAACCATGAATCATTTGTCTTTACAGTTCTTGTATTTTAGTACTTGTACTGTAGGGGTTTATTTCTAGAATCCACCCAGCTTCCTTCTTTCACGTTATCATTTCCATTGATCCAATATTGTCCAAGATTGTATTTGACTGCTATATCCAGAACTCGTTTCTAGAATCAAAATCATGTAAACCTCAAGTGAAAAACGTTCAACATCACCAACATTGATGGTAGCATCACTGATTATAACCATTTCCATGTTTTGTTTTTTACAATAATCGACTGCCGAATTATAATTCATTTTTTCCTCGTTCAAATGGTAACCAAACTCTACATTGTTTGCTAGAAAGGAAACAAAAAGTATCATTAGAAAAGTTAAAATAAAAAGCGAAACAATTAAGTCTTAAATCATAAATAAAAAAATGAGTTTCTCAAAATATTCAAATATATTTCCTTTAACTAAATTTAAAATTATTAGAAAGCGCCACTTGAAAAATACGTTTTAATATATATTTCACTAGTTTCACTGTCATCATCAGGTAGGACATAAAGTTTGAATATTGTCGATTTAATAGACAGATTACAAAATTATTATTTGAAATGTTTTTAATTTAATATGAATTTAAATTAGTTAATTATTTATTATTTGAATTTTATATATATATATATATTCAATCTTTTTTCGAACATCGCCAAGTTTATTCAAAAAATTTATATACAACACAATTCACCGGACGTTTGTTTCCTTCGAAAATACATCATTCCAAACAACCAATATTGCAATTTTCGAGACTTTAGATCGTCAAACAGGTTGCTAGCTCGCTTCTATATCGGATTAATTATGGTAACAGGACCAATTTTCTTATACTTTATATGGTCATAAGCCATCAAGATTCGAAGCTATACTAATGAAAATACCAGAAACAATTTATTCAAAGATGTCGCATTTAATAAATATATTGTACAAATTTATTCGATATTCCTAAAATTGGTGTCAGAACTGACAAATGTAAATCTTCTTTTTCCCCGAAAAAGTATATATATCCTCTCAACTTATAATTCAAATTATTTTAAAAAATTAGAAACATACGTCTATACCGTATTTTGTACATTAATTTGGGAATCCAACGATCATATCAACAACTTGTGACATATCTCAAGTTGAGAAGTTATTAAAAAATGTTAACCCTTTCCTATCTTGTGTCTATAAAAATATGACAAAAAAAATTAACCATTCTATCCTCTGTCTGTAAAAAAATGACATTATTTTTGAATAGAGTATTTCCCATGCACTGTCGATTATATTATGACCAACTGTTTATAGAGCGATAGGCCATAAGCATTTTGTATGTCTGGATGATGAATTTCATGTCAAGAAACCGGCGGGACACATAAAATAAAGAAGATAGGAAAGGGTTAATAAACTTTTGAAACCAAACATAACAATTTTATTTATATTGACGAATTTTTCATCACCACCTCTCCCAGCATATCAAGTTCTCTGAGTGAATTATAAAATGTTGAAGATAAAGAACATGAACGATATGTCAATTTTTAAAAATCTTTCTAATAATTCTTTTATAAATTAGTTAGGAATCATAAAAATATTATCTGAGAAAAAAGATTAAACTTATACTTTTCTTTTCACAAATAACAGCATATGAGAGGCTGCAGGGAATATCATTCCATAACCCATTCGGATAAAATAAGCCATGAATACAATTCTCCTTTCTTTGGCCATTTGGTTCTCCAGATTTCCAGTTTCTAAGATATAAACCATGAATCATTTGTCTTTACAGTTCTTGTATTTTAGTACTTGTACTGTAGGGGTTTATTTCTAGAATCCACCCAGCTTCCTTCTTTCACGTTATCATTTCCATTGATCCAATATTGTCCAAGATTGTATTTGACTGCTATATCCAGAACTCGTTTCTAGAATCAAAATCATGTAAACCTCAAGTGAAAAACGTTCAACATCACAAACATTGATGGTAGCATCACTGATTATAACCATTTCCATGTTTTGTTTTTTACAATAATCGACTGCCGAATTATAATTCATTTTTTCCTCGTTCAAATGGTAACCAAACTCCACATTGTATCCTAGAAAGGAAATAAAAAATATCATTAGAAAAGTTAAAATAAAAAGCGAAACAATTAAGTTTTAAATCATAAGCCAAAAAGAGTTTCTAAAAATATTCAAATATATTTCTTTAAACTAAATTTAAAAGTAATAGCAAGCGCCACTTGAGAAAAGTTTTAATATATATTTCAGTAGTTTCACTGTCATCATCAGGTAGGACATAAAGTTTGAATATTGTCGATTTAATAGACAGATTACAAAATTATTATTTGAAATTTTTTAATTTAAGTTGAATTTAAATTAGTTAAATATTTTTAATTTTTAAAAAATTATATAAAAAATTATGTAAATTTGATAAAGGCAATGGATTTGTAATTTTAGACAATGATGTTTATTTTTTTTTATTTAATTTGAATTTAAATTAGTTAAAAAATCTTTTAATTTTTAAAAAATTATATATATGTTTTACAAATTGATAAATATTATTATTTTAAAACGAAATTATTTAATAGTCCTATTAAGCCATTCAATGAATCCGGCGAACAAAAACAACAATATTGTATATGCGATCAACTTAACATTAAAATTATTTAAAAACATTTAAAACATACTTGTACACAGAATTTTGTATATTAATTTGGGAATCCAACGATCATATCGACAACTTGTCACATATCTCAAGTTCACAAGTTATTAAAAAATTTTAATAAACTTTAGAATCCAAACATACCAATTATATTTATATAACCCTTATTATATTCACTAATATTGATAAATTCTTTCGGTGGACAATGTTCATGAACTCTAGAAGAGATGATAAGGAGTCTCCAAGAATGTTGTATTGTACGCATTATATGAATCTCGATAAACGAAATCCGAACACAATCCAACCAGAGTTGGAAAATTTATTATTAAACGTATTGCGTACTTCACACGAATTAGAAGTAATCCTATAACTTAAAGGTTCCAACTGCTAGTATATCTTCTTTTTGTTTGTAACGTCTTCCTTGTACAGAAATAATAACACAAATTTAAGATCATGTTTCTTACAAATACTATTAATTTTATTTATCTCGCCATTCAATTTACACAGAATATTCAAATTACTCCCACCGTCTCAAAAAGGAACGCTCCAGATTCTTAATAAATTTATCAACAGTCTCTTTTATATTAATTAGTAGAAACTATTTTGAAGACGAATTTTTCATCACCAGCTCTCCCAGCATATCAAGTTCTCTGAGTGAATTATA
Source organism: Schmidtea polychroa (assembly GCA_959609185.1). Classification (NCBI taxonomy): domain Eukaryota; kingdom Metazoa; phylum Platyhelminthes; order Tricladida; family Dugesiidae; genus Schmidtea; species Schmidtea polychroa. The sequence goes on along the minus strand of CAUHTR010001737.1, from coordinate 14,142 downwards.
AAATGTTGAAGTCCTCAGAGTCTGGGCTCGCATTTTGATCGTCCAATAATTGATCAACATCTATGACACCTAATGTCGTTTGTCGTCACTGTTATTTTTAAATGTAAAGAGCTATTGGTTACGCGTCTCTATCCTAGTCTCTACCACTATGTACACTACTTTGTTATTGTAGCACTAAAGAATACATAGTTGCTAAGCATTATATATTTCTAGTACAAAAATAGTGCAAAAATAATAGTACAAATTAATTACACAAATTTAAGATCATGTTTCTTACAAATACTATTAAATTTATTTATCTCAACATCCAATTTACACACAATATTCAAATTACTCCCCCCGTCTCAAAAAAGAACCACCCAGATTCTTAATAAATTTATCAACAGTCTCTTTTATATTAATTAGTAGAAACGATATCGAAGACAATTTTTCATCACCAGCTCTCCCAGCATATCAAGTTCTCTGAGTGAATTATAAAATGTTGAAGATAAAGAACATGAACGATATGTCAATTTTTTAAAAATCTTTATAAAATTTCTCTTATGAATTAGTATTGAATCATAAAAATATTATCTGAGAAACCAGATTAAACTTATATTTTACAAAGTTAATGAACATGTTATAATAATTATTTATTATTATCATTATTCAGATAATTTACTTTTCTTTTCACAAATAACAGCATATGAGAGGCTGCAGGGAATATCATTCCATAACCCATTCGGATAACGTAAGCCATGAATACAATTCTCCTTTCTTTTGCCATTTGGTTCTCCAGATTTCCAGTTTCTAAGATATAAACCATGAATCATTTGTCTTTACAGTTCTTGTATTGTAGTACTTGTACTGTAGGGGTTTATTACTAGAATCCACCCAGCTTCCTTCTTTCACGTTATCATTTCCATTGATCCAATATTGTCCAAGATTGTATTTGACTGCTATATCCAGAACTAGTTTCTAGAATCAAAATCATGTAAACCTCAAGTGAAAAACGTTCAACATCACCAACATTGATGGTAGCATCACTGATTAGAACCATTTCCATGTTTTGTTTTTTACAATAATCGACTGCCGAATTATAATTCATTTTTTCCTTGTTCAAATGGTAACCAAACTCCACATTGTATCCTAGAAAGGAAACAAAAAATATCATTAGAAATGTTAAAATAAAATCGAAACAATTAAGTCTTAAATCATAAGCCAAAAAGAGTTTCTGAAAATATTCAAGTATATTTCCTTTAACTAAATTTAAAAGTATTAGAAAGCGCCACTTAAAAAATACGTTTTAATAATATTTCACTAGTTTCACTGTCATCATCAGGTAGGACATAAAGTTTGAATATTGTCGATTTAATAGACGGATTATAGACAGATACCTGCTACTAAGTATTTATAACTAGGTACTAACAAATAAGTACCAACTATCAGTACCAAGCACTTATAATTAGGTACTAACAACCAGCTATCAACAAATTTATCTTAAATACTGATCATTCAAGTTATTAAATATGAATAATCGAAAATCTACATTCAAGTGAATGAGAATTTTCTAATAAGATCTAGTAAATAATTTATTTAGATTGAATAAATTAATTGAAATGAATTTTAATGAAATAATTTATCATGTGTATACTCAGGTTGATTGACTGATTGCTCAAATTATTCAGAAAATTCAGTATAAATTCATTACAAATTATCCAAAATGAACAATTTACCTTAGAAATAATTATCATTAAATTCCAAGGGAGACTGATATAAGTACTCTAATGATAACATCGAATAAATCAGTAAATTCATTTAAATGAATATATTCTATCATTTGTTATATCCAAGCAAATTCCTTACTAAAATCATCTAAAAAGCAACAAATATCCCTAAAATATTTCTGTCTTATCGATAAGTACCCGTAAAAGACCATATATTCCGTTCTTAATACTAGATAAATAAGATTCCTTAAAATCCCTTTAAATTACTATAATTTTACCCTTTTAACTTTGATCTTAATTCATATTATCACAAATACTTCACTATAAAACATCTAAAATCATGTAAAATAATTTGGTCATTAATCCTAAATAATTTATAAAATCATTGATAAAACCAGTTATAATTAAATTTTTTTTCTAAATGTAAAAAAGACCAGTTATAATTAAAAATAATTAAATTTTTTTTCTAAATCAATCTACTCGAAATTTAAAATAAAATAAATATCACTGTACAATTCCCTTATAACCGACTAGATCCCATTGAAAGATTAAATTTATCCATCTGAAAAAATATATTTTACCCTTAACTGATATTCAACCTATTTAATTTTTAGGTATTGTAATTTCCCTTAAAACATTGATATTTTACCCATTTTAATATAGATATTCAAAAGATTCCCAACCTTAACCCATCCCTCACATAATATTTTTACCCTTGAAACATCGATCTACAAACGACTATATCCCCTTTAAAAAATCATATATTTCCATCTTAACCGATCCCTTACCAAATATTTCTACCCTTTAAACATCAATATCCAACCAATTACATTCCTTAATTTCCTTAAAGATTTCCCACATTTGAGGCCATATCTGCCTTTAATATATCTATCCTCTTAAAACCCTTAGAGAATGTAAATATTTTTCAGAAATATGAATTTTATTTAACTGTTACAGACACCAAACATTATTCCGTTAAAATAATTTAGTACCTTAATTTAAGTAGTAAAAGCCATCTAAAATAAATATTTTCTACAAATCAACTAAGTATTTCACCCAATTTACCATCAAATACTTCACTAGAGCTGATAATTTCTCATTGATTGATCATAAATCTTCATCGATTCAAGTCAATCATTTTCAAGCAATTATGACATGATATATCTATCAAATTAAATCACAAATTTCAGTATATTCTACATTAATTTTCATGTAAATGTTAAATATATCTTACCATTAGTGTCCCTTATAAAAGATTTTCGACTATAAGATAGAGATTGACAAGGACATCATATAGTCGAAAATATTTTCATTAAATACATTATTCGCAGCAAATGGCTTAAATTATCACTTTATTGTTTTAAATAATAATAATAATAATAATAATAATAATAATAATAATAATAATAATAATAATAATAATAATAATAATAATAATACAAATAATAATAATAATAATGAATAATAATAAATATAATAATAATATAATAATCAACTATGGCTTCAATTTTTTTAAGCAAGCTTAGAAAAGAAAATTGCATTTTTCATATGTATGAAACCCACTGTTTATAACGGTATGTGGATGATATTTTTCTTATATTTGAAAATCAGAGGCTTGTTGATCAGATTTTGCATTTTATGAATAGTATACATAAAAACATCGTATTCACATGTGAAACGGAGAAATAATAATCACTTGCTTTCTTGGATCTGTTAATACAACGCAAAGAGAAACACTATGAGACAGAGATTTATAGAAAACCAACTGATACTGGTCTCTATATTTCATTCAAAGGTTTTTGTGAATTCATGTATAAAAGAAATATGGTGAAGCGATTGATTTATCATTCATGGTTGTTGTCATTTTCAGAATACATTATTTAGAAACAAGACACTTTTTGAATTTGTAAATCTTTATTTTTATTACATATTTAAAAAAAAGTTTAAATAATTAGATTATTATAAATACCTATAGTATTTATAATAATTATTTAATTGATTTGGCTACAATGGTCTTTGTCTTCTACTTTTGAAAATTCCGTAAAAAGTGTTGACAAATTGGTTGAATTGTTAAGGAAGAATGGTTATTCAAAATCCTTTTTATTATTTATGGTAAAAGAGACTGTTGAAAAAATTTATTAAAAATCCTAAGGATCCATGTTTGAAAAAATCTGGGTGTGATTTTGTTGAGGCGTGTGAGTCTGATGAGTTAAATAAATTAAATAGTGTGAGCAAGGATGATGAGTCTAAATTTGTGTTAGTATTGCCGTACTCAGAAGGTTTTAAGGATTATAAAGTAAAGATTAAAAATCAGTTAGGGAATTTAAACTATAGGATAGTGTCAACTTCATGGAAAGTACGCAATATGTTTATTAAGAAGTCTAAAACTCCGGTCGAGTTATGTTCCGATCTCGTTTATCAGTTTAGATGGAATGGGTGTAATGCCACATACATTGGAGAGACTTCCCGTCATCTCTGTATTCGAACTCGAGAACATTATAGACCGAAGTCTTTGACTCATATTATTGAGCACAATAAGGGCTGAAAGAGTAATATAGGTATGTCTGGTTTTTAAAATATTATTAAAAAATTTCGATAATTATTGGGAACGTGTAATTTGTGAGGCGTTGTTGATAAAGTCATTGAATCCGAAAATTAATATACAGAATGCAGTGAATACTAGTGTTTTAAATGTTTTTAAATATTTTTTTGTATATTGTATGTATTAATTGGTGTTTGTTAAATTAAATAATTAATAAAAAAATATTTAAATTATTAAATTATAAATGCTAAATTTTTAAAAATAATAATTTTTATTATGATTTGTAAAAAAATGAAATGTTTTTATTTAAATAATAAAATTTTTTAAATAATTAATAAAATTAATAAATTTGTTTAAAATCCTTAATTTATATAGTAATTGTATCCCACCTCGTGATGACAGGAAAACTGTCGAAATATATCGTGAAAAGAATGTTTGATTGGTGTTTTTCTTATAAAAATAATATTAATAATAATAATAATAATAATAATAATAATAATAATAATAATAATAATAATAATAATAATAATAATAATAATCAAACAATAATAACAATAAAACAATCAAATGATAATTTAAGCCTTTTGCTGCGAATAATGTATTTAATGAAAATATTTTCGACTATAAGATAGTCCTTGTCAAGGAGATTGACAAGGACTATCTTATAGTCGAAAATCTTTTCATAAAATACATTATTTGCAGCAAAAGGCTTAAATTATCATTTTTATTGTTTTAAATAATAAATGCTGCTACCAAGAAATCATCATTTAATAATAACAATAATAATAATGATGATGATAATAATAAATAATAATTATTTGGCAATTCTGCCATTATACTTTTAGTAAATAATAATGATAATTAAAATAATAAATAATTATTATAATTTAGCAATTTTTGCATTTTTTAATTTTTTAATTTTTTGTTTTTGGGCAATTTTGACATTATTGATTGAGCAAATTTGCCCTTTGTCGATTTACAAATGACGCGATTTTTTTTATTTATCTCACCAACCAATTTACACAGAATATTCAAATTACTCCCACCCAGATTCCTAATAAATTTATCAACAGTCTCTTTTATATTAATTAGTAGAAAAGATTTTGAAGACAAATTTTCATCACCAGCTCTCCCAGCATATCAAGTTCTCTGAGTGAATTATAAAATGTTGAAGATAAAGAACATGAACGATATGTCAATTTTTTAAAATTTCTTTCTAAAAATTTTAATCTTTCTAAAATTTCTCTTATGAATTAGTATTGAATCATAAAAATATTATCTGAGAAACCAGATTAAACTTATACTTTACAAAGTTAATGAACATGTTATAATAATTATTTATTATTATCATTATTCAGATAATTTACTTTTCTTTTCACAAATAACAGCATATGAGAGGCTGCAGGGAATATCATTCCATAACCCATTCGGATAACGTAAGCCATGAATACAATTCTCCTTTCTTTTGCCATTTGGTTCTCCAGATTTCCAGTTTCTAAGATATAAACCATGAATCATTTGTCTTTACAGTTCTTGTATTTTAGTACTTGTACTGTAGGGGTTTATTACTAGAATCCACCCAGCTTCCTTCTTTCACGTTATCATTTCCATTGATCCAATATTGTCCAAGATTGTATTTGACTGCTATATCCAGAACTAGTTTCTAGAATCAAAATCATGTAAACCTCAAGTGAAAAACGTTCAACATCACCAACATTGATGGTAGCATCACTGATTAGAACCATTTCCATGTTTTGTTTTTTACAATAATCGACTGCCGAATTATAATTCATTTTTTCCTTGTTCAAATGGTAACCAAACTCCACATTGTATCCTAGAAAGGAAACAAAAAATATCATTAGAAATGTTAAAATAAAATCGAAACAATTAAGTCTTAAATCATAAGCCAAAAAGAGTTTCTGAAAATATTCAAGTATATTTCCTTTAACTAAATTTAAAAGTATTAGAAAGCGCCACTTAAAAAATACGTTTTAATAATATTTCACTAGTTTCACTGTCATCATCAGGTAGGACATAAAGTTTGAATATTGTCGATTTAATAGACGGATTATAGACAGATACCTGCTACTAAGTATTTATAACTAGGTACTAACAAATAAGTACCAACTATCAGTACCAAGCACTTATAATTAGGTACTAACAACCAGCTATCAACAAATTTATCTTAAATACTGATCATTCAAGTTATTAAATATGAATAATCGAAAATCTACATTCAAGTGAATGAGAATTTTCTAATAAGATCTAGTAAATAATTTATTTAGATTGAATAAATTAATTGAAATGAATTTTAATGAAATAATTTATCATGTGTATACTCAGGTTGATTGACTGATTGCTCAAATTATTCAGAAAATTCAGTATAAATTCATTACAAATTATCCAAAATGAACAATTTACCTTAGAAATAATTATCATTAAATTCCAAGGGAGACTGATATAAGTACTCTAATGATAACATCGAATAAATCAGTAAATTCATTTAAATGAATATATTCTATCATTTGTTATATCCAAGCAAATTCCTTACTAAAATCATCTAAAAAGCAACAAATATCCCTAAAATATTTCTGTCTTATCGATAAGTACCCGTAAAAGACCATATATTCCGTTCTTAATACTAGATAAATAAGATTCCTTAAAATCCCTTTAAATTACTATAATTTTACCCTTTTAACTTTGATCTTAATTCATATTATCACAAATACTTCACTATAAAACATCTAAAATCATGTAAAATAATTTGGTCATTAATCCTAAATAATTTATAAAATCATTGATAAAACCAGTTATAATTAAATTTTTTTTCTAAATGTAAAAAAGACCAGTTATAATTAAAAATAATTAAATTTTTTTTCTAAATCAATCTACTCGAAATTTAAAATAAAATAAATATCACTGTACAATTCCCTTATAACCGACTAGATCCCATTGAAAGATTAAATTTATCCATCTGAAAAAATATATTTTACCCTTAACTGATATTCAACCTATTTAATTTTTAGGTATTGTAATTTCCCTTAAAACATTGATATTTTACCCATTTTAATATAGATATTCAAAAGATTCCCAACCTTAACCCATCCCTCACATAATATTTTTACCCTTGAAACATCGATCTACAAACGACTATATCCCCTTTAAAAAATCATATATTTCCATCTTAACCGATCCCTTACCAAATATTTCTACCCTTTAAACATCAATATCCAACCAATTACATTCCTTAATTTCCTTAAAGATTTCCCACATTTGAGGCCATATCTGCCTTTAATATATCTATCCTCTTAAAACCCTTAGAGAATGTAAATATTTTTCAGAAATATGAATTTTATTTAACTGTTACAGACACCAAACATTATTCCGTTAAAATAATTTAGTACCTTAATTTAAGTAGTAAAAGCCATCTAAAATAAATATTTTCTACAAATCAACTAAGTATTTCACCCAATTTACCATCAAATACTTCACTAGAGCTGATAATTTCTCATTGATTGATCATAAATCTTCATCGATTCAAGTCAATCATTTTCAAGCAATTATGACATGATATATCTATCAAATTAAATCACAAATTTCAGTATATTCTACATTAATTTTCATGTAAATGTTAAATATATCTTACCATTAGTGTCCCTTATAAAAGATTTTCGACTATAAGATAGAGATTGACAAGGACATCATATAGTCGAAAATATTTTCATTAAATACATTATTCGCAGCAAATGGCTTAAATTATCACTTTATTGTTTTAAATAATAATAATAATAATAATAATAATAATAATAATAATAATAATAATAATAATAATAATAATAATAATAATAATAATACAAATAATAATAATAATAATGAATAATAATAAATATAATAATAATATAATAATCAACTATGGCTTCAATTTTTTTAAGCAAGCTTAGAAAAGAAAATTGCATTTTTCATATGTATGAAACCCACTGTTTATAACGGTATGTGGATGATATTTTTCTTATATTTGAAAATCAGAGGCTTGTTGATCAGATTTTGCATTTTATGAATAGTATACATAAAAACATCGTATTCACATGTGAAACGGAGAAATAATAATCACTTGCTTTCTTGGATCTGTTAATACAACGCAAAGAGAAACACTATGAGACAGAGATTTATAGAAAACCAACTGATACTGGTCTCTATATTTCATTCAAAGGTTTTTGTGAATTCATGTATAAAAGAAATATGGTGAAGCGATTGATTTATCATTCATGGTTGTTGTCATTTTCAGAATACATTATTTAGAAACAAGACACTTTTTGAATTTGTAAATCTTTATTTTTATTACATATTTAAAAAAAAGTTTAAATAATTAGATTATTATAAATACCTATAGTATTTATAATAATTATTTAATTGATTTGGCTACAATGGTCTTTGTCTTCTACTTTTGAAAATTCCGTAAAAAGTGTTGACAAATTGGTTGAATTGTTAAGGAAGAATGGTTATTCAAAATCCTTTTTATTATTTATGGTAAAAGAGACTGTTGAAAAATTTATTAAAAATCCTAAGGATCCATGTTTGAAAAAATCTGGGTGTGATTTTGTTGAGGCGTGTGAGTCTGATGAGTTAAATAAATTAAATAGTGTGAGCAAGGATGATGAGTCTAAATTTGTGTTAGTATTGCCGTACTCAGAAGGTTTTAAGGATTATAAAGTAAAGATTAAAAATCAGTTAGGGAATTTAAACTATAGGATAGTGTCAACTTCATGGAAAGTACGCAATATGTTTATTAAGAAGTCTAAAACTCCGGTCGAGTTATGTTCCGATCTCGTTTATCAGTTTAGATGGAATGGGTGTAATGCCACATACATTGGAGAGACTTCCCGTCATCTCTGTATTCGAACTCGAGAACATTATAGACCGAAGTCTTTGACTCATATTATTGAGCACAATAAGGGCTGAAAGAGTAATATAGGTATGTCTGGTTTTTAAAATATTATTAAAAAATTTCGATAATTATTGGGAACGTGTAATTTGTGAGGCGTTGTTGATAAAGTCATTGAATCCGAAAATTAATATACAGAATGCAGTGAATACTAGTGTTTTAAATGTTTTTAAATATTTTTTTGTATATTGTATGTATTAATTGGTGTTTGTTAAATTAAATAATTAATAAAAAAATATTTAAATTATTAAATTATAAATGCTAAATTTTTAAAAATAATAATTTTTATTATGATTTGTAAAAAAATGAAATGTTTTTATTTAAATAATAAAATTTTTTAAATAATTAATAAAATTAATAAATTTGTTTAAAATCCTTAATTTATATAGTAATTGTATCCCACCTCGTGATGACAGGAAAACTGTCGAAATATATCGTGAAAAGAATGTTTGATTGGTGTTTTCTTATAAAAATAATATTAATAATAATAATAATAATAATAATAATAATAATAATAATAATAATAATAATAATAATAATAATAATAATCAAACAATAATAACAATAAAACAATCAAATGATAATTTAAGCCTTTGCTGCGAATAATGTATTTAATGAAAATATTTTCGACTATAAGATAGTCCTTGTCAAGGAGATTGACAAGGACTATCTTATAGTCGAAAATCTTTTCATAAAATACATTATTTGCAGCAAAAGGCTTAAATTATCATTTTTATTGTTTTAAATAATAAATGCTGCTACCAAGAAATCATCATTTAATAATAACAATAATAATAATGATGATGATAATAATAAATAATAATTATTTGGCAATTCTGCCATTATACTTTTAGTAAATAATAATGATAATTAAAATAATAAATAATTATTATAATTTAGCAATTTTTGCATTTTTTAATTTTTTAATTTTTTGTTTTTGGGCAATTTTGACATTATTGATTGAGCAAATTTGCCCTTTGTCGATTTACAAATGACGCGATTTTTTTTATTTATCTCACCAACCAATTTACACAGAATATTCAAATTACTCCCACCGTCTCAAAAAGGAACCCTCCAGATTCCTAATAAATTTATCAACAGTCTCTTTTATATTAATTAGTAGAAAAGATTTTGAAGACAAATTTTCATCACCAGCTCTCCCAGCATATCAAGTTCTCTGAGTGAATTATAAAATGTTGAAGATAAAGAACATGAACGATATGTCAATTTTTTAAAATTTCTTTCTAAAAATTTTAATCTTTCTAAAATTTCTCTTATGAATTAGTATTGAATCATAAAAATATTATCTGAGAAACCAGATTAAACTTATATTTTACAAAGTTAATGAACATGTTATAATAATTATTTATTATTATCATTATTCAGATAATTTACTTTTCTTTTCACAAATAACAGCATATGAGAGGCTGCAGGGAATATCATTCCATAACCCATTCGGATAACGTAAGCCATGAATACAATTCTCCTTTCTTTTGCCATTTGGTTCTCCAGATTTCCAGTTTCTAAGATATAAACCATGAATCATTTGTCTTTACAGTTCTTGTATTGTAGTACTTGTACTGTAGGGGTTTATTACTAGAATCCACCCAGCTTCCTTCTTTCACGTTATCATTTCCATTGATCCAATATTGTCCAAGATTGTATTTGACTGCTATATCCAGAACTAGTTTCTAGAATCAAAATCATGTAAACCTCAAGTGAAAAACGTTCAACATCACCAACATTGATGGTAGCATCACTGATTAGAACCATTTCCATGTTTTGTTTTTTACAATAATCGACTGCCGAATTATAATTCATTTTTTCCTTGTTCAAATGGTAACCAAACTCCACATTGTATCCTAGAAAGGAAACAAAAAATATCATTAGAAATGTTAAAATAAAATCGAAACAATTAAGTCTTAAATCATAAGCCAAAAAGAGTTTCTGAAAATATTCAAGTATATTTCCTTTAACTAAATTTAAAAGTATTAGAAAGCGCCACTTAAAAAATACGTTTTAATAATATTTCACTAGTTTCACTGTCATCATCAGGTAGGACATAAAGTTTGAATATTGTCGATTTAATAGACGGATTATAGACAGATACCTGCTACTAAGTATTTATAACTAGGTACTAACAAATAAGTACCAACTATCAGTACCAAGCACTTATAATTAGGTACTAACAACCAGCTATCAACAAATTTATCTTAAATACTGATCATTCAAGTTATTAAATATGAATAATCGAAAATCTACATTCAAGTGAATGAGAATTTTCTAATAAGATCTAGTAAATAATTTATTTAGATTGAATAAATTAATTGAAATGAATTTTAATGAAATAATTTATCATGTGTATACTCAGGTTGATTGACTGATTGCTCAAATTATTCAGAAAATTCAGTATAAATTCATTACAAATTATCCAAAATGAACAATTTACCTTAGAAATAATTATCATTAAATTCCAAGGGAGACTGATATAAGTACTCTAATGATAACATCGAATAAATCAGTAAATTCATTTAAATGAATATATTCTATCATTTGTTATATCCAAGCAAATTCCTTACTAAAATCATCTAAAAAGCAACAAATATCCCTAAAATATTTCTGTCTTATCGATAAGTACCCGTAAAAGACCATATATTCCGTTCTTAATACTAGATAAATAAGATTCCTTAAAATCCCTTTAAATTACTATAATTTTACCCTTTTAACTTTGATCTTAATTCATATTATCACAAATACTTCACTATAAAACATCTAAAATCATGTAAATAATTTGGTCATTAATCCTAAATAATTTATAAAATCATTGATAAAACCAGTTATAATTAAATTTTTTTTCTAAATGTAAAAAAGACCAGTTATAATTAAAAATAATTAAATTTTTTTTCTAAATCAATCTACTCGAAATTTAAAATAAAATAAATATCACTGTACAATTCCCTTATAACCGACTAGATCCCATTGAAAGATTAAATTTATCCATCTGAAAAAATATATTTTACCCTTAACTGATATTCAACCTATTTAATTTTTAGGTATTGTAATTTCCCTTAAAACATTGATATTTTACCCATTTTAATATAGATATTCAAAAGATTCCCAACCTTAACCCATCCCTCACATAATATTTTTACCCTTGAAACATCGATCTACAAACGACTATATCCCCTTTAAAAAATCATATATTTCCATCTTAACCGATCCCTTACCAAATATTTCTACCCTTTAAACATCAATATCCAACCAATTACATTCCTTAATTTCCTTAAAGATTTCCCACATTTGAGGCCATATCTGCCTTTAATATATCTATCCTCTTAAAACCCTTAGAGAATGTAAATATTTTTCAGAAATATGAATTTTATTTAACTGTTACAGACACCAAACATTATTCCGTTAAAATAATTTAGTACCTTAATTTAAGTAGTAAAAGCCATCTAAAATAAATATTTTCTACAAATCAACTAAGTATTTCACCCAATTTACCATCAAATACTTCACTAGAGCTGATAATTTCTCATTGATTGATCATAAATCTTCATCGATTCAAGTCAATCATTTCAAGCAATTATGACATGATATATCTATCAAATTAAATCACAAATTTCAGTATATTCTACATTAATTTTCATGTAAATGTTAAATATATCTTACCATTAGTGTCCCTTATAAAAGATTTTCGACTATAAGATAGAGATTGACAAGGACATCATATAGTCGAAAATATTTTCATTAAATACATTATTCGCAGCAAATGGCTTAAATTATCACTTTATTGTTTTAAATAATAATAATAATAATAATAATAATAATAATAATAATAATAATAATAATAATAATAATAATAATAATAATACAAATAATAATAATAATAATGAATAATAATAAATATAATAATAATATAATAATCAACTATGGCTTCAATTTTTTTAAGCAAGCTTAGAAAAGAAAATTGCATTTTTCATATGTATGAAACCCACTGTTTATAACGGTATGTGGATGATATTTTTCTTATATTTGAAAATCAGAGGCTTGTTGATCAGATTTTGCATTTTATGAATAGTATACATAAAAACATCGTATTCACATGTGAAACGGAGAAATAATAATCACTTGCTTTCTTGGATCTGTTAATACAACGCAAAGAGAAACACTATGAGACAGAGATTTATAGAAAACCAACTGATACTGGTCTCTATATTTCATTCAAAGGTTTTGTGAATTCATGTATAAAAGAAATATGGTGAAGCGATTGATTTATCATTCATGGTTGTTGTCATTTTCAGAATACATTATTTAGAAACAAGACACTTTTTGAATTTGTAAATCTTTATTTTTATTACATATTTAAAAAAAAGTTTAAATAATTAGATTATTATAAATACCTATAGTATTTATAATAATTATTTAATTGATTTGGCTACAATGGTCTTTGTCTTCTACTTTTGAAAATTCCGTAAAAAGTGTTGACAAATTGGTTGAATTGTTAAGGAAGAATGGTTATTCAAAATCCTTTTTATTATTTATGGTAAAAGAGACTGTTGAAAAATTTATTAAAAATCCTAAGGATCCATGTTTGAAAAATCTGGTGTGATTTGTTGAGGCGTGTGAGTCTGATGAGTTAAATAAATTAAATAGTGTGAGCAAGGATGATGAGTCTAAATTTGTGTTAGTATTGCCGTACTCAGAAGGTTTTAAGGATTATAAAGTAAAGATTAAAAATCAGTTAGGAATTTAAACTATAGGATAGTGTCAACTTCATGGAAAGTACGCAATATGTTTATTAAGAAGTCTAAAACTCCGGTCGAGTTATGTTCCGATCTCGTTTATCAGTTTAGATGGAATGGGTGTAATGCCACATACATTGGAGAGACTTCCCGTCATCTCTGTATTCGAACTCGAGAACATTATAGACCGAAGTCTTTGACTCATAT
>CAUHTR010001736.1:0-71337 GCA_959609185.1 Schmidtea polychroa | reverse complement strand
TATATATATATATATATATATATATATATATATATTTATTATTTATTTTAAGGTGTGCTATACCCAAATTACTGTCAAAACACTAGTCACAATAAAAACTGTCATAAAATTATGCAAACATATTATGGAAAATCATATTATCAGCAAAATTTGTCCACATGTAACTGTTAGCGATTCTTGATAACGAATTATATTGTAGACGATAGGTTTTGATAATTTCGACAACTTTGACACTAACAGAGGCGGATAATAGTAACCCATCGGATCAAACACTTTTAATCTTTTCAGGTTTAACAAATACTGCTAGCCAATGCTCGCCATCAAGACTTGAGGATTGGGTATTGACCATTATTGCATTGTTACTTTCAAGAAAAGGGATTTTATCCAGCTGATAAACTCCTAAAAACCTGTCTCCAAACAGATTTGTTGCAATACAATTAAGCTGAACAGAACTAATCAAGTAAATGGTTTATCAGAAAGTAAACTTACTCCATACTTCAACTTATTCCATACTTCATCTTTGTCTAAACTAGAATTGACCGATTTACTGAAATCTGTATTTCGCTTTCAAAAACTCCATAAATAATTACATATACAGGAGATGTTAAAGCCTTGTTGAATTTAATATCAAGTCTCAGATTTCCATTTTGTGGCAATTGACTTTGATTCCAATCAAAGTCTGGAGCCAAAATGAATGTAAAGAAAGGATATTTGGTCTTAAAATCTACAATGTCGATTCCACAATTTAAATTCTTATCTAAATAACCCATATTTCGAACTATAGATTGCATATAGATCGCAGCATAGTTATCGTTGTCGAAATCTTGAGTATATGTTTCACGATAATCGGAATTTTTCGATAAAGTTAAAGAAGTTATACTGAAATGTGCGAATTTTGAGCTAGTTTCTGTATATGTGCTTCTGATTGGAAAGTTACAAGAATAAAATTTGGCAAACGTTTATCACCAAATATTTGTTCTTTATAAAATGAAGATGAATCTTTACTTATTGCAAAGGCAACAATTTCTTTGGTTTTGATAGGATAAATCGTATATTGTGAATTAAGACCAATCTGATGGCCTGCCAACACTGATGACTCAACTCGTACACGGCGAACCATTAATTTTGCATCAACCAACTGATATTTTGGTGATGCTCCAGCTACAGATGTATCCAAACAAAATTTTGAGTGTGATCTCTTCATACAAATATTTACATTAACTCCTGGAAGTAAATATTTAGGCTGATCCATAAAATCTAGTTGTAATGATGAAAACATTGAAAACAGTCTTGATTTCGCAATCCATGTTTTCCTAAATTCTTTACTTCCATAACCCATTGGCGCAAGACAAATACTTTTTGTATCTCCATTATAGTTTAAAATTGTTTCAATTAAAGCTTTGTGTGCATATGTGTTGTTGCCACCTTCAATTTTGATATTATTAAAACCCAGAATAACATCTTTAAATAGAGTATGAAACATGTAGTTGGTCTTTATTTACAATCTTCAGTTGAAAGGATAATAAAGTGTCATTCAAATCTAAATATTCAGTCTGTGAACCGTTAACAAAAAATTCTACATCATTTCTTGAATCAGTAATTGAATTCATAGGAAATACATCTTCAAATATTCCATTTTCAATTACTACTTGTGGAGACGGACGATCAAAAATACACAATTCAGTTTTTCCGGAGATCATCATTTTCGAATATTGTTCCACGACCTTTCCAATTTTCGTTTATACGAGATTTTCGTCGCTTACTCAGAATTTGTTGTGGTGTTGATTTTGGAGGATTTTTAGTTTCATTTGGTTTAGAAATCTTTGCTGCACTTGGCATCACTTTCCCAATTTCATTCATTGTATGTCTTTTCAATGTTGGTAGTATCTTTTGATCTTTCATTATTACATCCTTTGCTGTTCTCATGCCAAATGAACCTTCCAATTGTTTGCAACCATCCGGATCCATATTGCTTACCCATAAAATATGGTAATTCTCCACCAGTTTGGCTATCACTATATAACGACACAATATCAGGATTAGACATTCGCCTTTCGAAAATGTAAAGTCAAATGGGTTTTTGAATCTTTTGAAAATTTTATCAATTTTCCAGAATCATCACGTATATTAATTTCTATATTGTTTATACATGATGTTGCAACAGATAAATACATAGAATTTTCAATCGTTATCTGTACCACTTCATCTTGTTCATGCTTTTCAACCCATACTGCTTTCAATAGAGGAACACTTACATCACCAACAATTACAGATTCAACAATATTACTATAAATGAACATTTGCTGATGAAGTTTAATTACTTTTGTTTTCGATGTTCCTTCGTTAATTTTTAAGTTTTGTATATACGTTTCTTTTGATAATCCTAATGTCTTTACCAAATTAGAGTCAAAATTCATTTGAAATTTAAAAAATTTGTCTAATTCAACAACAGCGAAAATATTTGCACAATGTTTTAATAAAGATAATGCAAGAGGAATTAATGCAGCTATAAATCCTCCTTGTTGTTTATACATAATCTTTCTCATTTGTTTTTTTTTGCTATTTACAAGTGATAGAAGCGATTTCTTGTGTTTTTCCAAAATATTTTTTCTTGCACTGCTAATATTTATCTTACCATGTACAACTTTCATTATAATATCAAGTAAATCATCTATCACAAATATAGGGAATGCTTGTAAAATTGTCATTCTTGATTGTTTAGGAGCCTTCAGCAAAGAATTAAAATATGGCAAGCTCGTTGGAATTTTGACTTTTCTAGATACTATAAAATCTTTAGGTTTTTGTTTTGATAATTGAAACTCTTTTGGTTCAGTGTAACTGATTTTCGGTGGAGTTTTATTTGTAATTTTATTTGTAATTTTCCTCTTCTTACGCTTTGCAATCAAATTCTTCAATTTCTTTGAAGTTTTGACAATTACTTTTTGAAAAGACATTATTAATCTTTTCATTTGATCAACGTTGTTTATATACTGTTGCACCGTTTTTGTTAAATATATCTGTTCGAACTCGTAATTCATCCGAACATTTTTGGGTAAAGTCTAGAAATAAATATCCATGTGGAATTTTAGTTGCATCTTGAAATGCTTCTAGTAAAAACTTCTTATTGTTTGAGTATGCTTGTCTTGCTAGAAAATCAATAACTGTTGCAATTCTAGGGTTTTTAAAAATTGTTAGATAATGTACATTTAAATTACGAGGTCTATGATTTCCTCCTTGATGGAAAAGATTTTGGATTATAAAACTAAAAATATTGTACACTTTAATATTTGTTTCATTTATTACAATGTCACAACTTTCTGAAATCAGTAAATAAATATATTTTATTCTTAAACTTTTAAAATTATGTTTAGATTATCAAATAGAAATTCTAATTAATAAAGTGGTTGAGATTTATCCGGAAATCAAAGATGAAATCAAAGAAGCTCCGAAAATTGCACCAACCAAAATATTTCAGGCAATCAATATAGAGCGCATTATTTTTCACCATAAATTTATGATGTATGGATATGAAAAGCAAACTCAATTACTAAAAGATTCATGTTGTCAATATCAATGTCAAGAATGTATTACTTACAAAAGAAAACAAACAGTAAACATTCTACTTAACGAATTGTATAAATATTTCAAATAGTTTTTAATAAATGTTTCATTGTTTTGAAAATTTAATTAGAAATAGTTAATATTTTTTTAAATTGCGCGCGAAAATTAATTTTTAAAACAAAGATTCGAGATCTCTGATATGAATTACATATAAAACTAAAACATTGGTATTAATATCTCTATTTATATTGGCTCTATATATTAATCAAATGAGTTTATTTAAACAAATATTCATAGTTGTCGCAATACTAGTATACATTTGAACAAAGATTTGAAATCTCCATTCAAAACTACTATAGAAAGCTGAAAGTCCCATCAAAATATGTAAATTTTAATATGCACTGTCATAAATAGAATATAAATTTGTTTCCTGCATTGCACAATATGATAGACAAAGTATGGATGAAATTATGGTTTCGTTTGATGTTTGTAGTCTGTTTACTAATGTACCATTGGTTGAAACAATTGAATTATGTTGCTTGTTATGGAATGAAAATATTTCTGAACATCATATTTTGGATAGAACAGCATTTCGTGAACTTCTTGTATTTGCAACTTCAAAAATCAATTTTCTTTTCAATAATGAATGGTATCAACAAATAGATGGGGTTGCTATGGGTTCTCCTTTAGCACCAACGATGGCTTCAATTTTTTTAACAAGCTTAGAAAAGAAAATTGCATCTTTCCAAGGTATGAAACCCACTGTTTATAAACGGTATGTGGATGATATATTTCTTATATTTGAAAATCAGAGGCATGTTGACCCGTTTTTGCATTATATGAATATTCTACATAAAAACATTGTATTCACATGTGAAACGGAGAGAAAATCATCGCTTGCTTTCTTGGATTTGTTAATACAACGCAAAGAGAAACACTATGAGACAGAGATTTTTAGAAAACCAACTGATACTGGTCTCTATACTTCTTCCGAAAGTTTTTGTGAATTCAAGTATAAAAGAAATATGGTGAAGGGGTTGATTTATCGTGCATGGTCTTTGTCTTCTACTTTTAAAAATTCGGTAAAGAGTGTTGACGTGTTGGTTGAACTGTTGATGAAGAATGGTTATTCAAAATCCTTTTTAGTAGTTATGGTGAAAGAGACTGTTGACAAATTTATTAAAAATCCTAAGGATCCATGTTTGAGAAAATTTGGGTGTGATCTTGTTGAGATGTGTGAGTCTGATGAGTTAAAATCTGTGTGTGATTTTGTTGAGGTGGGTGAGTCTGATGAGTTAAATAAATTAAATAGTGTGAGCAAGGATGATGAGCCTAAATTTTTGTTAGTATTGCCGTACTCAGAAGGTTTTAAGGATTATAAAGTGAAGATAAGAAAGCAGTTAGGGAATTTAAACTATAGGATAGTGTCAACTTCATGGAAAGTACGCAATATGTTTATTAATAAGTCAAAGACTCCGGTTGAATTGTGTTCCGATCTCGTTTATCAGTTTACATGTAATGGGTGTAATGCCACATACATTGGAGAGACTTCCCATCATCTCTGTATTCGAACTCGAGAACATTGTAGACCGAAGTCTTTGACCCATATTGGTGAGCACAATAAGGGCTGTAAGATTAAAATAGGTATGTCTGATTTTAAAATTTTACTAAAAAACTTCGATAATTATTGGGAACGTGTGATTTGTGAGGCGTTGTTGATAAAATCATTGAATCCGAAAATTAATGTGCAGAATGCTGTAAATACTTGTGTGTTGAGTGTTTTTAAATAAGCTTTTGTGTATTGTATGTATTGATTGTTGTGTTAAATTAAATAATTGATAAAAAAAATTTTAAATTTTTAAATTATTAAATTAAATTTTAAATGTTAAAGTTTTTAAAAAATAATATTTTTATAAAATAAAAAATTTTTATATATAATTAAATTTGTTTAAAATCCTTTATTTAATGAGTATTATATCCCACCTGATGATGACAGGAAAACTGTCGAAATTAATCGTGAAAAAAATGTTTGATTGGCGTTATCTTATAAATAAATAGAATCGTTGAAAATATTTCAAAATCCGTCGGACAGCCGAATTTTTGAGAATTATCGATTGGTTTTACCTTTTCTTAATTCCTGGGAGAACCAAGAAACTTTTCGAGGAGTTTATTTTGGAATCTTCTCAGTTGAATCAAGACACAACTTTTTCGTGAAGGATGTCTCGACTAAATATACTTGGTTCCCAATGTTCTAAAATTTATTCCTTAAAAACGCAAAATTTATATTGAAAAGAAATCTTTTCGTTAATTTTCATATAAAATAATCTGTGTGGACAAATAACAAATCTTTTTCGTGGAAAATGTCTGGGTGAAATCTTAAATCTAAGAAAAGCAATTTCTGACTAAATTTTGCACTTTTCACATTTAGCACTTTGCACACTTTGCACTTAAAAATCAATATATGCGCATTAACTCATCGATCAAACGCGCAATAACTCATCAGCAGAGGGGAGGGGGAGGTGATATATATGCGCGATAAATCATACTGATTCATGGGGCTCGCATCTACCTACTGCTGCTCACTAAATAAGTAAAATAAAATTATAAATAGCTTACTTGGCAATTCCGAGCACAGCACATATAAAAACACAGTTAGTAATAGGCGTGACACGTGTCTATTTTTTGTTAGCAACATCTAGACAGACAAATTTTATAGAAGAGAAAAAAGCAGACTTGTTTACGAGCCTGTGACCGTACAGTACTAAAATCTCACATCCCAATGCATTGTAAGCATTTAAATTATTTTAGTAATTATTAGAAATTCTCCCTACAGTATTGAAAGGGTTAACCTAAATTCATTTTTACTTTTTTTTATTTATCCTTTTCTTTTTCCAATAAATTAGTAGTGAAAATATCTCATTTATAAATAATATAAATAATTTAAAAGTTTTTATTACATTTTTATATTAAATCATAATATTATTATAATATTATAATGTAATCGTGACGTGAAGTTAATTTGTGAGTTATTGTTTGTTAGATAAAAACTGGTTTTCTTTTTTTATATTCATATTGTCGAATTTTTAATTAGATAAATATTAATGTTTCTGAATCCAAGTGTTCAGTATAAACCATTAGACAAACAATACTCAACGTATATTTGTATTCGAATTCGTATAATCTGCAATTTACAAAACTCCGAATATCGCAATAGAATGCCTATTTTAACTATTCAATAAGTCTCACCGTCACCGATATGACTCTGCACGTTTTGCAACAATAAACACCTCTTTTCTTTCCTCCTGTGACCTAACCTGATTCTTTAATTTTCATTTCTATCTTCTGAATTTAAGTTTCCCTTTAATCCTATTGTCAAATTATTCATCCCTACCGTTTTCCCCGTTTTTTTGCACTTTGCATTTCTTTTTGAGTCTACAGTATTTTATATGCTCATTCTTAACAGCTTTAAATAGTGCTAAGTCGATAGAAGGTTATAACATTCGTGAAACACTCTTAAAACCATAAACATCAACAAAAATATGTAATATATGTAATGTCTACCGATATCATAAGTCGACGAAAATGTCCTCTTTCTGATGGCATAGAAATGCAATTAAAACAAAACATGAAATTATATTAATAGTAATATTTATAGATTTTGAATTATAAAATATATAAGAAGAATATTTGGGTACTTAGAAAATGGTTTGATCCGCTACTGATGTTTTTTAAATAATTATTTCATATTTTCAAATAAAAATAATTGCCTAGAATCAATGTATAGTTATTCGTACAAAAGGTTAAAGAGATAGTTACACGCGTAAAGCAAATTTCTATAATAATGTGGCTTTATTTACTTGTTCTTTCATCAATTGTCACTCTCTACTAAGGGAATAAGGGAAGATTTAAATAAGATTCTAAAGTGTTGTGTTGAATTGTAAAATATACTCAGAAAACGTGTGGATTTGTGTCCTAATGTGCAAAGAAATCGGGGCAGAATATAAAATTCTACTTTCATAATAACACATTAAATGGCTTTCCAGAATATATTTGAACTAAGAGTAGAGTTTTTAATGGTGCGAAATTACCAATATAAATATATGTTAAATTTTGAATTGATCAAGTTGGTTATTTTGTTGATCAAGAAGTACAACTTGTATATGGAACTAAAGGAAACTAAATGGAATATTAAAATAGAGACAGGTTAATCCTTTTGATACGGGTTATTTTTTAAATAAATTTTTAATAATTTTAACAACAGAAACTCACTTTTCGTAAGAAAACCATACATGAATAAGTGAAATATATACGTTAATCTTCATATTACACAATAAGCTCTTAGTTCATATAGGAAACGTATACCTACGCTCCTTGCAACTACAGGGTTAGAATATTGGTATTTGAATCACCATGGTCGAAATTAATCATTTTGAGATGTTTTCATGCTCTTTTCAATAGTAAAGAATATAATATTGAATTCATCCGATATTGAAAATCATTTTCATTATTTATAATCTAACTCAAATAATTTATTAACATTCGATATGGAAACAATAATTGAATTGTCAACTAATAAACATCTTGAAATACAAATTAACAATCAAAAAATATTCATCCTGTTTTTAAATTGTTTTTATTGTGTTGCTGAGACCAAGTGGTTAAGAGCTTCTGGTCTACGTACTACAATTATTCGTATAAAAAATTAAAGGATGTTAATTTGTTTATTTTGATTGATTTATATTAATTTTAACTGCAAAGCCCTTTCAATTAATAATTTAAAAAATTAAAGTTAATTAATAGTTTTTGTTTTAAATAATCAAATTACTACTTCAAAGAATAATTAAGAAAAATGAATCTAACTTTATTTTCAAAAAATTGAAATGAAATGTGAGATTTAACTAAAACTAATAAATAATTAAAACATAATTTTTAAAAATTTTTGTTAACTGGCAATATTTCTGGCATTTGTTTTTTGACTAATAAGTTTTTCAAAAAAAAGTACAATAAATCCTAAGATAAAAAATACAATAAGTATAATAAATACGCCACCCGTTTCACTTATTGTCAATGTTGAAGTTTGAGTATTTTCTTCTGGGCATATTTTGTTTGATGGCCACCACTTTTTAAGTAGCTTCCTAATGAATCCCCTTTCTTTTAACTTTGAAAATCTGAAAAGATAGTAAAAAATAAAATGGTTAATATTAAAACTTTTAACTAATTTGAAATAGTGAATTTTTTTTTTATTTTTGAGTATTTATTATTCAATCTATTTTATTTATCTATTTAAATTAAAATCTTTTCTATTTCCAATACATTATAATTTATATTTGGGTATTTTCCATGGCCCTTTCTATTCATATTTTCTCCTACATACAGGGCCGTGCCTGGGTATATGGCCGCCTGCGTGCTAGTATGCATCATTAATGGCCAAATTTAATGTATGCGCGTTGCATGGCATAAACAGAGCTCGTGTATAATTGTCCAAAATTCGTTTTTGCAATCCTTTATGTTTTCCGGACATATTAGACATATCGTTAATATTTAATTCAAGATAGTTCAACTTTTGAATTAAGAAGTCGTAAAAAGATTCTCCAGTACATTTTTCAGCTTGATAAAAGCCAATGAAATTTTCTCTTACTTCAACTTCATAATTTTTAATTTGTACATACCTAATAATCATTGTAATTTGCTCGACATGTCCAGTGTCCGGCGTACAGTCCAAAATGACTGAAAAATATTTTGCCTCTTTTATTGATGTTAATATATATTTTTGAATTTGGGTTGCAAGGATAGTGATTATTTCATTTGAAAGCGATTTCCCAGGTAATGTGGCATGCGGTTCTTTAAAGCGATTGGTTCTTGTACGCGTTTTATGTGGTCTGCCATTATATCATCAAATTTTCCTATCATTTCAATTGCTTTCAGAAAATTTCCATTATTTTTTTCGTACAATTTGCTGGAAGAACCTCTAAAAGCTAAACACTGTCCTGCTAGAAATTGTACCACAGATATCATGCGCCTGACAATTTGACACCATCGTTTTTTCTCGGCGTCGTAATACCGTTGCATATTCTTATCAATTGTAGTTTTTCTTTTTAAATTTAATTCCAATTTTTTCCAACAGGTGCAATTTTCGATGTGCAGCGATGTTTTTTCGTGACGAGATAAGTTGTCAGATATGTGTTGCCAATCGTTGAAGCCTTCATTAACTAATTTTATTTCTTGTTTGCCAAATAATTTACAACAGAAGCAAAATGTGGCATCATATTTTGGAGAATAGATTAACCACTCACGATTAAATTTTTCACCATTTGGCAGTTTTCTAAAGAAATAAACCTTTGAAAATGATCTTCCAAATTCATTTAGTGAATATGTAGATTGTATATTTTGAATAGGGCCTTTTTCAATTAAAATATCCAGTATTTTATTGGAAAGTGTTAAAGGCCAGCAAGCTGGATCATTTAGTTCTATACACAGCAAAATATTCTTCATCAATTTCAGTGATATCGTCGATATTTGTAAATGCAATATCTCTAATTTCATCATTACTATCTATTTCATTATTATCATTATCTACTATTTTCGGCAGATAATTCATTTTCATTGGAAAAAAATTCACTGCTTGGATTTGCTGGGCTACTGCAAGCATTTTGCATTTCTGGAGGTTTTTTCAAATATTTGGTTAGTGAACCAAAGATTTTTTAGCAACATGTTGTTTTTCTTCTCGCTTTCTTTTATACTGTGCTCCAGACAATCTTTTCGTTTTTCTTCCAGTCATTCTTAGGCCTTTTACTAAAATGTTTAAAAATATCAATAAGGATTTATATTGAAATTAATTTATTATAGAATTAAATTCATTACCTTTTTCAACCTTTTGTAACAAAGCGTTGGGTGAGGCGGTGAGGGAATCTGCCCAAGCGCTTTCCGAGTTCGAATAGGGTTTTATTGCCACGCAGCTGAGACGCTTGCCGTGCTATAGACAGACAGGTAAATCACATATTATAACACACACACGCGCACACTCCCAACTTACCTACAGCCAGGTAGAGCAACTGAACACACGTGAAAGATGAATTTGCACTTGGCACTTGATTCTGATATGGCCTATGCCGAGCGCATGTGAGCGCATGCTGACGCGTAAAACCCGTAGAACTCAGTGATGTTAAAATCAGTTAAAATAAAGAGAGATGTACTCTGTTCATCGTGGGTTAAAAAGAGTGTTCATCTCTCTTTATTTTTACATCACGGAGTTCTATGCGGCCACTGCGCCAGCATGCGCTCGCCAATAAGCGCACAGAATAATATTCTGTGATAGGCGCAGCTAAAAAAAATTTAGTACGCCATAGAGCGCAATGATAATGATTACAATTGACGAATTGACAACAACACTCAACTATTTGACAATTTACTTCGATTATATAAATGACTATGACTATATATTAACATTGTTATTTTGCTTTTTAATTCTTTTTTGTTTTTCTGGTCGTCAGGCCGCCTTTTAATTTGGCCGCCTGCGTGCGGCGCACGTAATGAACGCCGGTCAGGCACGGCCCTGCCTACATAATAATTGTTTTAATTTTTTCTCTTTATTTTCTTTTCAAATTACTTTACCAATTCTTTCCTAGAATATTTCTCGTATTTTCTACACTTTGGTTTTAATTTGAATGCAATTTGAGTATGTCATTCATCACGGACGAAGCTTTGATAGTTTCCTCGCTTATCAAAGATTTTTCTAGAAATTTTATTTAGGCAAAACAAAATCTTGAATTTGTTGAACTCCTTTTCAAAACTTTAAATTGTTTAAAAAACAATTATTATAGCTATTTATATATTTAATATTATTTGTAATAGTAATTACCCTTTATTTATTAATACTTTCAGCGGAGAATCTTTTAGCAATGGCCATCCGAAACCTGCAACATTGAATTGGACAGGTAAAATTTTGAATAATTCACAATCAGCTTTTGCATAAAAGGTAATTTGTGATAAATCAGAAATAAAAGCCCATTTTTTTTCATTTTTAACCATTTCAATGGCTTTTGAACTCAATTTTACTTCAGGCATATCATTCATTAATTTAAATAATTCAGCATAAGTTGTACCCTCAGTAGCTGTCTATTAAAAATTTATAATTAAATTGAAAAATATCTAAAAAATTTAATCATTAATTAAATAAATAAAAATTTTAATCACAAAATTATTAAAAATAAATTATAAATCATTTTTAACTAAATAAATAATTAGTTAAAGGTAATTTTACAGTCACTAAAAAGAATTTTGTAATTTTTGCTTTCCATCAAGGTTTTGAACCATCTATTTTAGCCACTATCCATTATCGCAATGCACAATGATGCTATTTACTACTAAGTACTCTTTGTAAGCGACGTTAGTCCTATGCGCTAGTAGACGGCCGTCAGCAAAAGGTGAATTCGATTTCAAGGACTGCTAATGTCCTGACGCGCCTCTGGGTTTCTTATCCCATTTATTTCACCTTTGGTAAAGATCGAACCAACTAAAATTAATTGAAAACTTCTCCCTTCCCAATTCACAAGTGAACGAAATCCCATACAACACACAAATCGTTAATAACTTAAAGTTTTAATAATTGAAACAAACAAAACCATTAAGCCCAATACCAATATGGATAACTACTGTCGATTAATATATAGTTTATTAGTCTGCTTCGTCATCCAATTCGATTTTGCCAAGAAAATCTTTATATTGGCCTGCTTTTCGAGCGTTTTAGATGCCAGGGTCAGTTTCTTTCATGTTTTACTGGACGAGGTTTTGCGGGAAGCTTTTTCCCGAAGCAATCGAGACTACTGACCGGGTTGGGCCCAAATATAGGTGTGATTTTCAAAGAAATCTTGTTCCGCATAATTCAGTTAATTTCCCCAGAGCCTCGTCTACGTGGTGTCCTGCTCTTGGATTGTGATTTTCAAATCTCGCATCGTTAATTGATTTTCTTCGAATTATATCCACTGGGAATCAAGAATGCGAATTTCTAAGAAGAAGGAATCTGTGTCACCCGCAACAATGCTGATGCTAAAATTGAATTGATTCCGATATTTCGCGAATTCCGCATATTGAAGTTCATGCATCCGCAGTTTGAATATATCCAAAACTGTTTGACCAATGTAATTTGGTCTTTCTAGACATGTTAATTCTTTATTTAGTATGACTGCAATTAAATATACTTTTACGAAAATCCAAATTTGAAGCAAATGCACTCATTTTCTGTTGTTTATTGCACAATCATAAGTTCATTCTTTTCTTTAAATTTTCTACATCCTTTCCTATTGAGCAGCTTTTAATAATTTTTATCCACTCTATTTGTTGATTCACCTCTGAGTTTGGTGTAAGTATAGACTTAACATTTGAAAATATGATCTTGCTTAAATTTAGTAGCCCCATGAATATTGAAATTCAATAGTGTAGTACAATTCGTTTCTTTCCATATTTTCTTTGCTTTTTGATATTCATCTGTAACTTCATCCCAGATCAGTGGTGATTTATGTGTGGTCTTGTAAACTTCCAAAGATTCCAAAAAATTATATGGAAATATGCCTTTGAAATCAACTATATTTCGAGGAATGACGATGTTGTTAACAGTAAACTGTTCAATGTCTTGACCGTTTTAGCTAATGAGTCATTTAGAAACTTGGATGAATCAATAAATAGTATTTTAAGCACACTAACATATACTATAAATGATAAGAACTTTTCAATACTAATTGGGACATATGATAAATTTCAATTAAGAAATTTATTTAATCCATTTTTAAATAGATGATGCGTCATAACCACGCAAATTATGAAGAATTATAGGTAATATTTCCATGATTTGTCTATATGTTACATTTTTCATATCTTTTTCTTGAGTACATGAGTATTCTTCGTGCAATGAAAGTGATGTCATTAGTTTTTTCTTTTTTCCTTTGTAATACGGAAGTACAATTTTGTTCGTTATATCTGCCACTTTTTTCAAAAATTCATAAACAGTTTTGACCAATGAATCAATGATAGCTCGATATTCCAGCAAATTTATTGATTAAAAGTAATCCGGTCAATATTGACACTTACTTTTGATGATATTTTTCATCCAGAGGATGGATTTGACATCTGCATAAATGACGCTATTATTTTTAATCAATCTTTGAAGATCTAAATATATATTTTGGGAAAGATGTTGTACCCAATTGATTTTTCATGCATAATTCTAGGTGCTTTTGACATGATTTTTGTTTGTGAAATGCGTTTAAGCAATTTTCACATCACAGACAATAAATTTGAAAATTAAACTCTTTGCTAGAATGACATTTCATCAATTTTTGCTGGTTAGTTACTGCAGTATAATAATATTTCCCCATCTTCTATCAATAATAAATAAATCGGATTCATTTTAATTACTTTTGATAGATAAATTATATCTAAATGTGAGTGTTTAATTACAATATCTTTCATGTATATTTTTATTAGTCAACACATTGATTCCCAAACCCGGAGTTTTCTACTCAAATTTCTGGATATCACAGAGTTTCATTGTTATAACACAAGAACCATATACCAATTCGGTCATGTATGTCAAATATTTTATGGGTCTTTCTTCTTTTTTGATTTGGCACCCTTATTGAAATTATTGTAAAGTGTGAGAAATGGGAAAAAATGACATAATGCAAGACAGTTAGCGTTATTCATTAATATTTTTAAATTTTTCATTAATTTATTAATATTTTATTAGTACGAAAACGCGTTTTATTTAAGGCAGAATCCAAAATGTATTAGATAGATACATTAGTGTATTATATATTACAAGACAAATGGCATCATTTGCTTAAATGGAAGTGTAACATCGCACTGTTGCTGCTAGGCAATTGCGGTTTCCAACTGCTTTGCGGTGTTGGGAGATTTATAATTGTTGTCGAGATTTTGAATTATCATGGTTAACTGTAAAGTTTCTAAAAATAGTCTTGTTTATTATAATAAGATTGTTGCTTTAAATAATTGTATTTTTGTTTCTAAAGTTTAGCGCCCTAGCTGACTGCCAATGTCGCTTATGCAATGGACCGGCCTTGCGTGTCAGATACATTTCAATTAGTTGGAATTTTTGATTAGTTTTTAAAACATGTTTATTTTTAATTTAATAAAAAAAATTGAATTGAAAATTTATTAAACTAAACTCGAAAAGTATTAACTGAGATTGAGATCTATATTGTTTTTAAATTTGTCGTAATATAAATTACATACTTTAAATAATGCATAGGCATTTGTTCCTTGCTTAACCAAAGGTTTAATGGAACGAGATTTTGTCAAATCTTCTAAAGAATTTACGCTATCCTCTGCAATATGTCTACTCAAATAAGCTGTTAAATCGGCATTATAAGTTGCTAAAATTAAAATTGTGAATATCCAATATACACCAAGTACGATTCTGGAAGAATTGGCTCTCGGATAAAAATCTTGACCTGTAAAAGTGTTTAAATCAAATAAATTTTGATAGTGAAAAAAATATAAAAAATATATAAAATTTTTTCTATCTTTGAATAAAAATTGGTAACCCAAGACTTACGGTTTAAAGGAAATTTGTGATTGTCTCGAAATATGAAATTGAGTTTTTATGCATTCTAAATAATGGAATTTATTTTTGTTAACTTTGAAAATTTGTTTTAATAATTAATATAAACAGCATAATATGTGAATTGGTAATTAAAATTAATAATATAATTTTATCTTAGAAATATAATTAAAAATATAACTGTTGTCTATGACTGTGTTTCCCAAACGGTGTGGTGTGAGACTTTTTTACCAAAAAAGTTAGTAATAAAAAAAAATACAAAAATTATATCATGCTTTTTATTGTGATAAAGTCGCTTCTGTGGATCAAAATTACAAAAAATTGTCTTTATTACCTTATAAAAATCTCGTAATCATATTTAATTAGTATAGACTAAAAATTACCTTTTTTATATATCATTGGAAAGTCAAAAAATTTGTAAAAATATTTGATTTTTTGGCAGGTGTGCCGCGATCTTTTTTATATTTTTTAGTGTGTGGCGAGCGAGAAAAGTTTGGGAAACACTGGTCTATGATATGTAATTTTTAAATATATAAATTAGTCAATTATAAAACTCATTTTTATTTTGGATACTTAATATCAAAAGTATTCCATGAATTACGTCATTATTCAAAGATCTTTTTGAAGCTCATGTATTATATTTCTATTTTTGGTTAAAAAATAATCGAATTTTTTTTAAATGAAAATTCCATTTGTTGGAATCTTAGGTTTTGTTTGCATCGGGATTGGACAAGTAAAATTTGACTAGTGAATATTGTGGTCGCTCTTGTTTTACCCAAGCACATGCAAAATTGTCAATAAGCGATGCCCGTTTCGGACATGCATGTACGTTAAGTCATCAACTATAAAGGATGTTACTTTTCAAAATATTGCTCCTAAATCACGAAATATAATTTTAAAAATCTGAAAATGACTATAAAAAATAGAGAGAAATTTCAATTGCATGATGCTTTTTTTTTGCAAGATCCAAATTCCTGAGTTCAAGTTCATTCAAAATTAATAAAACAAAAATATATGCAGCTGACTTGAAAATAGATTTGAAATATTTAATGGGGAAATAAAGAGGTAAATAGAACAATAATTGTTGCTCCACACTCTGATAATTCAAGTTGTCAAAATGTTGTCAAAAGAACATTTTATTTATTAAAAAGCTTGACTATGAATCTGTAAATATATCGATGTTTTTGATATTCATGAATTTTCGCACTGCTTTTTCATTTGTAAATATCGTAAAGTTCTGTGTCGAAAACCAAAGCAGAAATTTATATCAAATTAAGTTTTCAGTATATGTCTTGTTTTATAAAGTAGTAACAATGGTAAGGGGAATCTCGTTTTTATAACTCAAACTCATCAATTTGGACTTATTTTCAAACAAAACTACTGATAACAGAGTGGGATCTTGTTAAAACGATAGCTCAGAGAAAAAAAGGCTTTTAAATAATATCAAGCTCTACCACAAAACAAGATGTTTACAATTTATTTATAACTTATTCATCATGTCTAATATAGGAATGCGTTTGGGGAAATATCAAACTAATGATCTGCAAAATGCCATAGGTATATATTTTAATAGTGAGTATCTTAAAACTTAAAGGCAGCTAATGAATTTCTAAAGAAAAACAGCAAGCATTTGAATACTAACTAAATGTTGAAATCATTTGAAAATTATTTTCTTTTGTATTAGTGAAGGTGTAAGGAAGTCTGTTTTCAAAATTTTATTGAAAATTTTTAATACTTATTTAGAATGTGTGATATGTGAAGCCTTGTTGAGAAGATCGTTGGATAAAACACGTTTGGATGTTAAATTGATGATATTTGGGTTGTGGATAAGGTGACCAGATTTTTAGATGGGCAAAGCGGGACAACTTTGAAGGAGGGGGGAATCAACAAAAATTTTCATATAGAATAAAAATAATATGGTAATATTTTTTGATTTTTAACATAAGTACAATTTTTAAATATAAAAAATTGTATAAAATTTTATTCCTTGACATATTTTTTATTCATTTTGACTTGGGATAAATCGGGACTGCCCCGCCAAAAGCGGTTGATGTCTTCAATCCTACTTAACAGTTAAATTACTATGCTAAATAACTTTGTTTTTATTATTTTTTAATTTATGGAAGGGTGAAAATAATTATTTAAGTTTGAATAAAATTTTAAAAATAATATTAATAATTTTAAAAGAATGCAAAAACCTATAAAAGTCCTAAATTAATTAAAAATTTGAAAAAAAATCAAAAATACGTATTCTATGGAAAATTGGTAATTAACATTAAAAATTTTTAAATATTTCGCAAAACTTAAAAAAATGTAAATTTAATGAAAAATGTCTATCCATCTGTCCATAATATATGTCATTGTCTCAAATAATAATTCGCTTTGGTATATATAAAGTACTATATCCTTATTGGACTGCGCTGAATCGTCAACTGTTATATATATATATATATTATAAAAACTTTTTTTCTAATTTCACCACTGATTCACTTCAAAAAGGCAGTGCTGAAAATTCTTGAATATCAAAAACATCGATATATTACTGATTTATGGTCTTCAAGCTCTTTTTAATATATTTATATATTAAATTTTTATTTTTTCTGTTTATTATTGTGATATCATTGTTTTAAAATCTTTGTGTCCCTTTGGCTGGTATTTTTTGATAAATTGAAGGAAAGTTTTTAATAAAATGTCGAATGCCTCACCTTGCATAAGTAAGCTTCCAAACGCTGACCAAATATTTTCAACCAATGATATTTCATCGCGAATCGCGTTGTCAAATTTTAAATTCCATGCACTAAAAGGCGAGTAATAACTAATTCCATACATAGTGACGCCAGTTACGAGAACTGTAGTTATAATTATAATCCAACTTGACAATGAAAACGGCGTCAAAGCTTTGAAAATATTTGTTTGATATTGAGGCCTTGGAATAATTACTCCTAAGCCATCTTCCATATATAATTCAGTAAAATCTATAATTTTTTCTCTCAATGAAGTGATTGTAAATGGTCCAATGGCAAAATCCGTTTTCTAATAAAATACAAATTCAATGTACAGATTTTTAGAATTTTTTTTTAAATTTTTGTTTTCAGTATTATTTACGGTTTTATTAAAATTAATTAAATACATTAACAATTTAAATGTTATTTACTGGCAGTTGCTAATGCTCGAAGCGAAAACCAATAGAAGAATGAAAAAGACCTGGCAGTTGGATAGTTTTTGCTTTATTTAAGTGTAAAAGAGCTTTCATAAATTTATTTTCCTTAAATGAAATTATTTGATTATTCAACTTACCAATTTGTGATTTTGATTCAGATGAAGATTTTATTTTCTCGAACTTATTTTTACTGTAAATTTTTAATTCTTCTCTAGATGATGGAATCGATCTTGAAAATGTGATAAATTTTAATAGAAAAGTCTGAAACAATGACTATTTTGTGACAAGAAATAATATGATTTTAAAAGAGATTTTTGATTAACACAAACTTAAGGTAAACATTGACCAACTCTTTCAGGAAATATATATTCTCTTGGTACTGCAAATGTCTTAAATTGGATTCAGGTAATCCAATTCAAAGATTGTTCCATACTTCGAAGACGTTTGACTTTAATTTGAGATTGTCACAAGGAGGATAAATAAATTCTTTTTCACAATCTCTTATGGTGAAACGCAACAACGAAAATATTAACAATAATATTTTCCATTTTAATTGATTCAAAATAATTTAAATAAACTAAATTATTTTTTCTAGCACAACACCTTCAAACTATTTACTTTACATATCAATACAAACAAAAATTTTAAATAAAAAATTTTCTTTGTTTTCTAAACTTCTCTTTTAACAAAGAATTCCATTAATTTTATCGGAACTTTTTTAGCATTTTCACTTTTTAATTTTATTTTTTAGTTACTGGATAAACAATGACAACATCCTGCATTAAAATTTTAATGTCTATTCTTTTAGTAAAAACATATGAAATATTTAATGTAATTGTTTGCAAAGTTCCTGACAAAGTTGAAGACCTTAAAATGGATTTTCGTTTTTCATTTATAAATTATCTTTTTTTCGGAAAAAAATGATAACATAAAATATTTAAAATAAAAGTTTTTAATATTGGAGTTTTTTGTGCTGTTTTGATATTGAGAATTTGGGAATCGAATAATTACTTTAAATCTTTTCGAGTCTGTCAAATGTGTTTTTATGTAAACTTAAAAATGGAATTTATAATTTTTAGGCAAATTTTATTTTTAAAAATTTAAAAATTTAATTTTTATAAATGGAATATATGGTTATAATTATTCGGTCAATGATTCGTTTTACATCAAAGAAATTTAAAGTTGTTCATTTCCCACGAATTTACTTTCGACGAAGACTGCTTTAGGATTGTTTTCAACATCTTCAGATTTGATTCAAAATTATTTACAAAGTGAAATTCCTTTTGAACCAAACCACTAGTTAGGATTGTAATTTGTGATCAATGAGTAATTAATTTAAATTGCTTGGAATATAATTTTCATTTGTATTAAATATATTATTCGCAGCAAAAGGCCTAAATTATCATTTAATTGTTTAAAATTTAATTAATGCTGCTACTAAGAAATCATCACCTTATACATAAAACATAGTTGTATTTTTAAAGTAGTAAAATGTATGGCCTGCTTCAATACCCATTTCATCCCTTGTTTTGACAGCTCTTTTTCATTTATTATAAAATCCAACTTTTTATTTCATTCATTATGCTATTTTATTTTATTTATTTTCATTTTAATTACAAATGTGTAGAGACAGAATTTAATTCTCAATCTCCTCTACACATGTTTTTTTCTGTAAATATTACATTTTTTACTTATTTGGATTAGTTGTGATTTATTTATAATTTATAACGTGAAGAAAATTCGGTGACGATTTGTGCAATAAAGTGTAAATCGGTGTGAAGATAGAAATTTTAATATAAGTTCCATTTTTACCCATAATATATAATGACAAATAATTGCAAATTAAATGGATTTCATTTTAATCGCTTCATTAAAAAATAATTTAATAGCAAAGATTTTTACCTCAAAAATAATGAGTCTTAATTATTATTTTATTATTGTTGTAAAATGAAAAACAATTAAAAACGTGCACACTATAAAATATTACACTACTTTTAAAAAATATTTTTAAGTAACTTTGTTAAGAACTTAATTCTGTCAATACATAGTTATAGTTGTGAGGTGTTTTAAAAAAATTATATTAAATTATTAGTGTATGTTAATATAATATTATTAAAGAAAAAAGTATGATTTGTTTTATTATTGTTAATATAAATAAATTGTTAATATTCTATTAATACTAGAAGTGATATGGCTAATAGTAGTAAAATTTAAAAATAATTAAGAAAATATTAAAGGTGGGTGTCAAAAAGAGAGGAAGAGAGGAGAATTTACTCAAACTTTACATATGAGACTATTATTAAAAAATACAAATACCAATATACTACAAATATTAAATTTCAATTAATTTCATATACTTTATTTTATAACAATATTTAAACAAATTATAACAATAAAATGATAAAATGCTGCTACCAAGAAATCATCACTTTATACTTAAACAAATTATATATATATATTGACTAAAATTATATTCTTTTCTGTATGTACCTTTAACAAAATATCACCTATCATTCCATTCCATGTATTATTTACTTCTATTCCATATTGAGAGTCTTCAGGTTCTCTTATTTTATAACTACAATTATAAATATAAATATTGATAAATTATATTCGATTCACTTAAAATCAAGCATCCAACTTATTTCATTTAATACATCAACCATGAAGCCAGTTGCATTCACCATAAACCCATCTCTCGAATATCCCGAATTATATAAAAATGGAACACTCTATAAAAATACAGTTAATTAAAGATTTTCAAAATATTTACAAACTGGAATGCCTTCTATGATCAAAGTTCTTTTGTTAAAAGAGGTAAGAGTATTTAAGAATATTATATCATAGTATAATTCCAAATTAGATTTTAAATTATCATATTTAGCTGTTGTTACTTGAAGAGTTTGATTGTCAAAAGCATTTGTCTGCGATGTTTGAAGAAACAAAATATCTCGAAACTTGTTTATTTTGAAAATCTAAAATATAAAAAATTCATTAAATCACTAATTTTCATATGAAATATTTGATAAATGTTTAATGTTAAAATTTGTTCTATTTTATTTCTGTAATTATTAGGTTGTCATGCGTCTTTAAATTATTAAAATATTTTTTAATAATTTAAAAAAGTTCAGATTATTTTGATTTCAAATAATTACATGATATTCAAATATAATGAAAAAAACTCTTACTAGGAGTAACTATTGTAAAAAATGTATTGAATTTGTGAAAAATAAATTCTCTATTTAAATTCGTAATTAGAATGCACATTAATCCATAAAATTTTAAGATTTTTAAATTTTATAAAGATTATTGTTAAAAAACAAAATTAAAAAAATTAAAAAGTTAAATTTAAAAAAAATAGTATTGAGTAAGCATTTGGATTGATATTCATTTCATATATCCATGTATCCTTAAATTTCACCATCGTTATAGTTTTAGTTAAACAATCACACTCATTGAATAAAATACATTCTTCTTTGAGTAAATCATCATTTAAAACAATTACCCTAAAATCACGCATATAAGTCGCATTTATATATATTTTAAAAATCACTTGACATTTTTTCTAAAAATAATTGACCTTTTTTTAGATAAGCCGCGGTTTATTTGCGCGATTTTAGGGTAGATTAATCTTTATGTCGAATAAGCAAAAAAAATCTATTTTACTTTCAGTTAAGATTTCCTTTTTCAAAGAAGTTTCTTCATCTGGATCAAAAAGTTCAGAAAGAATTTCATTCTCCACAATATACTTCAAACATTTTCCCGTTGTTGGTGTTTTTTTTCTGAAAAACCCTAATTATCCCGATTATGATCAGAAAATGTACTTTCACTGTCAATCACTATTTTTTCAAATATTTCAATTCATCCTTCTTCTTTAAAGTCTTTGTCAAAACACTTTCGTAACGATTCGTGGAGTAATTCAGTATTTAGTATGGGTCTGCATCTGGATGAGCTTTAACACTTAAAGCATTCTCTAATCCATCCAGAAAACTCCATATAAGAAGTGATTTTTATATTTCCTTGTTTTGTTAGCTATGTTAAATGTTACTAAAATTTCTTCGAAATTGCTTACATTTGGCAAAATTGAAGTCGAAGACATAATCCAAAATATATTAAATAATGCAGTAATGACACTTCTATTATATGTCCATTCTGCACTTTGATCTTTATGTTCTCTAATGTAAACCAAGGATCTAAATTGACCTATTCACGTATCTGATTTATTTTAGTTTAATGTCAGTTTTGATCTTCTGTCACCCCGATATTAATGACACCATAGAATGCTATTGTAATGATTTTATATAATTGTTTTGTGTTTTTTTGGGAGTTAAAGATTAAAGAAATGTCTAAATTAATTATAAAAATATTTAATTAATAGTATATTTTGTCCAAACTGATATAAAAACTGATATAAAAATTTTCTGTGTGCTATAAAAATATATGTAGCTAGATATGACTGAAAGAATCTGTAAAGGGCAAAAGGAAAGGAAAAACACTTGAAATTTTTTATTGTTCTTGTTAATTTTCTACAAGTCCACCATTATTATTAATAAAAAAGGATTATATAGTTTTCTGAAAAACTTTTTGACTTGATTTCCAAAAAATCACATAAATTACCCAATCTTGCAAAAAAAAATACTAAATAAATATATTAAAATCAAGATTTTTAATTCTTTTTTTGATTCTTTCTATCACACCTTATCACCCTATATATTCGTATTTTAAATGTAGAAATTGGTCAAATTTAATTTTAAAATAAAGAAGCAATTTTTCTATATAAATTTCCTAAATATCCAACTAGATTATTTTAATATTTTGGATATGATCAATTTTATTTCACAATCTTAGTAAAGGTTTTATTTCTAAAAAAAGTTGGAACTCTGTTCTAGTCAAAAAAAAGCCTTGACCTGTAATTACTACACAATTATTAAATATAAAATTTTATCGTTAATGAGAACCCCTTAATATTTAGGTTGTAGCAGTTAATATTTTTTGAAAATTATATATATGATTTTACTTCTTTTATTTCCTTTTTAATTTCATTTCCCAAAATTATGCTATCTGATGAATTGCAGGAAATAGATTGAAACGTACTTTTTGAAACATTTTTGACTATTGCTGTAAATAAGTAATAGATGGATAGATAAATAAGAACATATCTTTCCTGCAATAAGAATATAAAAAAAGATTAATTAAATATTTTACCAATTAAAATTATTTTATCAATAAATATTTCTTAGTAAATTATTTTTAAATATTTTTAAAATAAACTTCTTCACGGAATATTAAAATAAATTTGCTGAATATTGTTAGGATAATGTTGTTGATTGTTGATGAAAAATTTGTTTTTGTATAATTTGTGTTGTTGGTGCATATATATATATATATATATATATATATATATATATATATTTTACAATAATAATAATAATAATAATAATAATAATAATAATAATAATAATAATAATAATAATAATAATAATAATAATAATAATAATAATAATAATAATAATAATAATAATACTTCTATTCTTAAGAGAACAAATTTAAAATAATTTGTATTAAAAGTAAAGTTAGTTTTCAGAGTTTTCATTTTCTTTTTGCTCAAGGCAAAAGATTTTTAAGAATTTAAATATAGCTTTTGGCTGTTAACTTTTGGGTGACATTTTTACTTAAGGAGGATATCAACTTGTGTTCAAAAACCTTAGAGGAAACCGTTGGTAATGATGTCGGTTTTATTAAATTTTTTGTTAGGCAGAGGACCAAAAGGTAGTTATGGGAAGATCAGATTTTCTTATCTTTTGATGGAAGTATGATCAGATTTTTTTGAAAAACGAATTGAATATAAGTTATTAGTGTTTAAAGTTTGGCAGATTATATTCTTCAGAGACGTTTTGACAACAG
This sequence comes from Schmidtea polychroa, assembly GCA_959609185.1. Classification (NCBI taxonomy): domain Eukaryota; kingdom Metazoa; phylum Platyhelminthes; order Tricladida; family Dugesiidae; genus Schmidtea; species Schmidtea polychroa. The sequence goes on along the minus strand of CAUHTR010001736.1, from coordinate 47,137 downwards.
ATTATGTTTTAACTCTAAGGGACACAGGAATATAATTTATATTATTATTATAGGAAGATTTTTCAATTTTCACCTCTGATTTCTTTATGATTGACATTGTATTTATTAAAAAATTGACTATGAACCAGTTAAGATAACGATGTTTTGTTTTATATCTTTATTTATTCATAATCAATTTTTTTAATAAATACAATCTTATAATTATAAATCCAATATTTAATAGTTTTTTATACAAGGATGTTCTCCTTATCTGTATGTATTATTAATTATGTGAAGAGTGTGTTGAGTTCGAGTACGATGGAGTATATTGATAAATATAAAAAGTAGAATACTAGAGATTTTTCTGTATTAAAAAATTCAGCTAAGATAGACATCAATATATGCATGTTTGACAAGTAAAGGGATTGGCAATTTTTGGCTATGATGCATATATATATATATATATATATATATATATATATATATATATATATATATATATATATATATATATATATATATCGATGTTTTTGATATTCATGAATTTTTCACTTAATTTTGCAAATGTAATATGCGGAAAAAATAAAAATAAAGTGATGTTTATTTAGATATTTATGTAAAATTTCATTTTAAAAATAAATAAAATATACCGGTCTTTCTGCAGTAGTACAAATTCCTAGAGAATGAATAAAAACATGCTCACTATTATTCATTTTTAATAAATTTTCACAATTTTCGTATTTCATTGAGATTGGCATTGTTTTAAATTGCATAATGTTTGGATGATTATAAAAATTCTGATAAATATTGTTTATTGAAATAATTTGGTCAACCATTTCATCATTTGAATAAATTATGAAGAATTTTTGTCGTTCATTTATATTAAAAATCTAAAGAAAATATTTAGTAATTTGTATAAATTAGATAACTTTATTTTAATGCACAAATTAATTCGGAAAAACCTATAGTATTTTAACCATAATATTTTAATAAAAATGCGATTAAAAAAAGTTGATTAAAATTATGGTAAAATTTTAGATTAGTCTTGTCGATTAATAATACAGTTACAGTTAAAGTATACATTTCAGTCAGTACATACACTATCTAGATGGTGTTCAGATCTTGGTTTTGAATATATATGTCATGGGTGCAATGCCACATACATTGGAATGATTGCCCGTCATCTCCGTTCTTAAGTTCTGGATAACTGTCGACTGAGGGAATTGATTTATATCAGCAAGCACAGTTTTTTGTTTAGGTTTACATTTCAACGTTTGAAGGTGGTATCTAATTCCTGTTTTTTTAACTTCGTGTTTTTTAGTGGATTTCAATTCTTACTTAGATGGTGATCGGATTTTTGTTATGAATATTTATGTCATGGGTACAATGCCACATACATTGGAATGACTCTCCGTCATCTCCTTTTTCAAGTTCCTGATCACTATCGACTGAAGGAGTTGATTATTATTAGTAAACACAATTTTGTGAAAAATTTATAAGGATTTTGTTTAATTTCAACATTTGTGAGATTTAAAAGTTTTAAAATTTTAAAACTTATAATTTTTAAAGTTTGAATTGAAAAAGCAGAATTTTGTGAATTTTTTGCGAAATTAATTTTGAAAAAATTTATGGATTAGTTAATTAATTTGTTTAAATAAGAGCAATTTATATTGATTTAGTTTGATTTTCAATTCTACCTGAAGATGACAGTGATTCGAAATATATTGTAGTAAAATATATACATTAAATTCTGAATGCTAAAATTTTAAAAATAATATATTAATTTAATTATAATTTTTAAAAATAATTAAATGTTTTTATCAAATAAATTTTTTTTTATATAATTAATAAATTTGTTTAAAATCCTTAATTTATTTAGTTATTATATCCCACCTGATGATGACAGAAAAACTGTCGAAATATATCGTGAAAAGAATGTTTGATCGGCGTTATCTTATTATTTTAAATAGTTTAATTTAATTTTTGGTTAACTACTATATTATTTAAAATAATCAAATTAAAGGTAAGTATACTGAATCAATTAATTTAATCAACTAACATTTTATTCCTTAAACATGGTATACATACTAGTTATTAAATACATTAATTATATAAAGTATACACCAGTTAAAATAATGTATACTTTCACTGAAACAGCTAGTGAAAGCATACATCAACTATAATTAAATAAAAATGATTAAATTCAAAATATTACCATAAAATTTACCAACCTTTTCTAGTGTTGATCTTATTTCATAACTTGGAATGTTTAAAATTAAATATTCTAAGTTTAAAGGATAATGTGGTAGGAATTTTTTCAAGTAATCATCATTTTTGCTTATGTTTATTGAAACTGCATTAGATTCATACAACTTTAACTTCGGTAGCTTTTCTTTGACTGACAAAAGTTTTTCTATTAGAATTCGGCTATCTAAATGACATATTATTCATTCTTTTTCTCACAAATAGAAAAAATAAATCAATTTAAAAATAATAATAATAATAATAATAATAATAATAATAATAATAATAATAATAATAATAATAATAATAATAATAATAATAATAATAATAATAATAATAATAATAATAATAATAATAATAATAATAATAATAAAAATAATAATTATTATTATTTTTATTACTGTTACTATTATTATTATTATTATTATTATTATTATTATTATTATTATTATTATTATTATTATTATTATTATTATTATTATTATTATTATTATTATTATTATTATTATTATTATTATTATTATTATTATTATTATTATTATTATTATTAATATTATTATTATTATTATTATTATTATTATTAATATTATTATTATTATTTTTATTATTATTATTAATATTATTATTATGATTATTATTATTATAAATAAACATTGTTTCATGGTAGTGACATATTGTAAATGATGTATCTTAAATGAGTAGGAGCCTGTGGTGAAAATTATATTGAAAGAGATAAACCAATGGAAAAATATTTTCAGTTAAAAAGACTATAGCTGTAGCTTCGAATTAGATTGAATTGAAACATTATAATGTCATTTTTATAGAACATTTTAATTATTATGAATCGATGCTCGAAATTAATTCATGTTTCAATTCAAGCATATACAAATATTCTTAATAGTTAAATTAAAAATTTGTAAAAATAATTACTTTAATAATATAATTATTCATATTAATTACTTACAATCATAAATAAAACCTATTAAACATATTTTAAGATTGCAAATCATTCTTGTTTGCGAGTAGTTTTAATTAATTTATGTTAAATTATTGTATGTTGAGTGAATATATGGATGTATGGTACTTACTTATTTGAGAAAAACTCTTCAAACAAATTTACAATTAATTATTATTATAATCAAATGTACATTTTTGAGTAAACACTTATTTCATGATTTGTATAAATACAAGAAATGCTGATGTTATCTTTATTTATCTTAACACAACGCAGGTTCAAAATATATAGATAACTTTAAGTATCAGTTATGAATATTAAATATACCTAAAAATATCTGCGCGTTTAAATTAAATGAAAAAATAAGTCAATTTCTTTTTACAAAACATATTTTAAATATCCAAATTTACGATATTTTTGAGTTAAAATAATGTATGAAGATTCAAGATGCTTGATCAATGTATCTCGGCTGTTAAGCCTGCAAGAGGTCATTGGCCTTGAATTCGTCACGAAGAGCTACATAGTTTATGAATTGTGGGAAAAGTAAAAAATTATATTGGGGCTACCCAGGTATTACAAAGACAGTAAGTATTATTTATTCTTCATGAAATATCCCTATTTTTAGTATTTTTTAATTAATAAATCATGTTTATTTCAAAATTTTTTAAACTCATTTTTTTAAGACTAACTTATAGAACATATAATAATGCCCATTTTCTCATTTATTTTAAGACATTACTAGACTTAGAGATGATATTCAAATTAAAATGAGTTAGACAATTAAAACTATACTTTTTCTGTCATAGATAACGCGGCTAAAAGGTGTCAGCCAATGTAATTATTTGAATATTTGTAACTTAATGAATATTTATTTATAATAACTAAGAAACATAAAACTGTTTAAGGCAATTAACCTTTAAATTTATTATATTTTGGAGTAGAAAAATAATATTAATCCTTCGCTTAACACAGAAGATAACCGTGTTAAATGAAGTAAGCGAAACTAACAAATGTATATTAAAGAGGAAATAGACTTTTTTCTTCCAAAGGAGACCCGTTTCATCAACAGTAAAAATCTGTTCAGATAAATAAGACCCTTCTTCCGTTCTAAACAAGTACCGTGTGAAGCGAGGGATTGGTGTAGTTTAATAGTATATTTAAACGAAATTATAATACAACTAATTTATCTATTTAGTCACTAGTTTTTATTTTGAAGTGTAAATAAAAAAAATTATACCTATAAAATTAGCCAATGTAAAAATTTGACGTTTAGAAAAAGCGTTATAAAATACATAATTTACTTGATGGATATTTTGACCATAATTCAACTTTTGTAATTTTTTGATATTCAATAACAGATCCAATTGCATTGTCTATAATTTCCGGCGAAGTCCATATTGGGGAATAATTGGAGAGGCTCTTTATTTGATTTCGTGTACATGAATAAGGTACAATAATACTTGGTATTCCATGAGGAATTAATAACTTTTCAATAATTATAGCTTGTAAACATGTTGCAACAATGATCAAATAATTTACACTATTTGTCAGTGCAAAACAAACTGAATTGTAAGAAAAATATTGTAAAAGTACAATTAATATTTAAACAATTTTGAAATTTTTTGTGATTTTTATTAAATAACTGTTTTTTATGTTAATAAAGTAAATTTGAGGCAGCCCTTAAAGAATAGAAATCAAATTAACAAAATAGTAGTAGTTTACATTGCTTATTTGCGACTGTTCCGTTTGATCGGGATAGTAAATTTCTTATCAAAATATGAATATCATTTTAGTTTTTAGTTTTTCAAAGTTATAGTTCTTCCAAAATGCGATATAATGAGTGCACTTTCGAGGAAAATATTTCTGTTGGATACTATTAAATTCCAATCATTTATTACAAGTTGTCCTCAGCTTTCTGTATAAATTGACGTATCAAAATTATTTTATCGTGACTTATTCACAATGAAGATAATTTACGTGACAAATAATCTTTAAGCGAAAATAAAATTATTNTATTATAGCTATATAATCTTTGAAACAGAATAATACATTAATGTTCCCAAAATGTTAAAACAAATGATTAATGAAGTATAATGAATGAATAATGATTATAAGATGAATCCAAATTTAAGACTGCATTTTTAGTAAAATATAGACAATATTGCTTTAACCGAATGCCTTTTGAAATAATAGTTGCTCCATCAACTTTTCAAAAGTTAATGACTTAAATTTTGGGGGAAAATTAATTGGAAAGAAGAATTGTCTATTTGGACGATATTCTTAAATTTGCAAACATTGAAATTGATCACAGAAAAGACCATAACATTTTCTTAAAGATTTAAGAACCTGGTTTGAAATTACTCCAATGTCAATTTAACAAACAAGAAATAAAATATTCTGTAACATGTTATAAATAAAAGGGTATTAAGACTTATTATGAGTAGATTAAACAATGCAATAGTGTGAAAAATTAAAATGTATTAAATATTTAATAAAATTTCTAGGTTTGACAATTTATTATGGAAAAGTTGTTAACAAATTTTGCTTAATATGAGAGACCACTAGAAACGTTATGTGGGAATAATGAAGATAAAATTACATGGACTGAAGAATTTGGTGTAAACGTCATCATATTTAAGAAGGCACTGGTATTTATTCCAGTACTTAGATTACTGGATTTACAAAGTTTTATTTTAGACGCTGATGTTTATTAAATAAAATAACTAAGAACTAATAACATTCAGAATACTTTTTGATAAAGAAAGAGGAAGCTTCTCAATATATACTTCGGGTATTGTTTTATTGAAATGTATTTGAACATTTGACTTGATTAAGTTCCAGTTGTTATTTACATTGTCGAATAAATTCCACATGCTTTCAGTATTATTGTCCACGATCAATCCTTATAAAAATTGGGAAATAAAACAAATTATAAAACAAATGAAAATTTATGTTTTTAGAAAATCAGAAACATTTTGGTTAATCATATCAAGTCAAGTTGAAACTGCATTTATTCAAAATATTTTTTCCAAAGAAAATAATTTCTAAAATTTCTTAGTAAGTTGTTCTCAGTCAGTTTCTATGACAAATAAAATCAGACTAACAAAATAATTACACTTTTAATAGAAATATTTTTCATGAGTTTAATGAAATTTTTATCAATAAACATATAAGTCAAATTCTTAAATATACAGATCCGTGGCCCACTAATCTTTGATCATCATAAAATAAGACTAGCTACTTAGAGTTAATAGTAAAACCTTCAAACCACAAATGAAATAAAATTCAAACATTTGACCGTTATCATGAATTCATTCAGTGCTTTTTTTCTGGAAAAAAGGTGCCGGAACGTATCTGTACTATCCTTTATATGCAAAAAATGACGCTGAAATTAGCTAACAAATAAAATAATTATGCAGGACACAAAATATACACTTATTACCGACGACAGGAAACAATTTTAATGACGTAGTATATTAATGGCGTATATTTACCGTGAACGTGTTTTATATAATAGTAATAACACATAGGAAGCACGGAGTTATGATTCACTCGCTTTGGCGTACGACTACTACTTCTAATTTGATTGTAATTTGGCTATTTGAAATGTCAGAAATAGAAATATGGCAAAAAACCAAAACATATGTCAATCTTTTTAAATTATTCAGCGAAAAAAGGTGCCGGAACGCCGTTCCGGAGGTTTCTTCAGAAAAAAAGCACTGAATTCATTATAATATAAAATAAAAAATTGTTAAAACCAAAGATAATTCAAATAATAGTCCAGTTAAAGGTAACCAAATACTCTTATACATTGAAGATTAAGTAGAAGGTAGATATTATGAGTTCATACCAAGTAAAATATCCCACAAATACATTTATTAAATAGTAAATATACATTTCTCCTCAAAAATAGTCTATCTAAATATAAGATTTGCTAGACAAAATAAAAACATCAAAGTATATTCAGAAACAAAAAAAGGTTCGTGTCATTCGATAATGATTAAAGCTGCTCATATAAATCTACCATTTATCCTTATTGGCTAAAACACAAAAGAAATACACAATCCTTGATCTAAATAACAAAAAAAATGATGAAAGAAAAGAAATCTGAGCAAGAAATATCAATCTTGTAGTATATCATATGTTCTTAAATCAAGCTTAACACTAGATTACGGGTAAAACTAGCCGCAAAAATAGGTATACCTAATTCGATATGCGAAATGAGGGAGTTGGTAGAGGAGAGTAATTAATATTTACCTATATTTCATGACGTCTCTAAAAGCCAATATATGTATTCAAAAAATAATAAATCAGTATTATATATATGTAGCAAAAGAATTTTAAATGAGTCAAATTGGCTCAGTCCGTAAATCTAGTGTTAATCAATTAAAATTTTATTTATCATTTTAATTTTAAGTTTCTGACTTCAAAAATATGCTTATCATAAAGGTTTAACTACCGTTTCCGTAAGCCTTAATAAAAATAAAATTAATATATTTTAATTTTCACATATTTATTATAGCTAAAAATAAAATTAAATAATTTCTTAATTATAATTATATAGTGATTAATATTTCGAACAAATCAAAGACTATTTTAATTTTCAACTAGAGGAAATTTATTTAATGAACTATTATTATTATTATTATTATTATTATTATATTATTATTATTATTATTATTATTATTATTATTATTATTATTATTATTATTATTATTATTATTATTATTATTTTATTTAATTAACAAATTTAATCTCTTTTTATATTTTCAAAAGTGAGATAAAACAAAACAAAACTGTTTTAAAAATTTTCAATATTTGTTTGGAAATTGCAAAACAAACATACAATGTTAAAAACTAAGATAAATGAAATACATTAAATTTGGTCATTTGACAAAAATGTAAATTAATTTAATAGTTAGGGTTACCAAAAGACTTTTGGTAAATTTGTGGGGCACAATAAAAAGTTTGAGAAACACTGGCGTAAAGTGATACAACATACGAGTCCACCGAAAAGGCTCTTCGACAATTAAGAAATTCGAATCTTAACGTTAATTATTTTCCCTCTTAATTCTCAGATCATATATTTTCTTTCAAAATTTTTCAAGTGTAAAATCTTAGATTAAAATTTTTTTAATTTTTATAAATAAAATGTTTGTATTAATTCCAGTATATAAACAAAATAAAGGAATAAATATAAATTTTATTAAACAGAATTTTTCAGTTATATATTGAAATTTGTTTTAAGGTGCATTTTTTAAAATTTTGTCTATTGCTAATTTTAATGTAATATATTTTATTTAGAATTACAAAATTATCATAATAAACTCAAAATCGTCCTGGGTGCGGAGGTGCATCAAAAGCATAAGGAACGCCAAAATAATGTAATAATTTGAGAAATCTTGCTCGCCAAATTGTTATAAATGCTTAAATTAAAGATAAAGACAATTATGCATAAGCCGATTTTGCTAATGTTAAAATAGACTTTCCTAATGTTTCAAAGAATGTTTTTATAAGAATTTAATAAACATCTATTTTTGTTTTACTTTACTGTATTTGTTTTACTTTAATTAAATTAAAATTTATATAATTTGAAAATTTTTCAATAAATTCAAAACTTCATGATCGAGCTTTATATATTTTATAGAAACAAACAAATTGACTTATGTTTATTTTTATATTAATATCTTTATATTGCAGTTACAAACTTTGCTCTTAGAAGAAACTCAAAAAATATTCGGGTCTCACTCATTTTAAATTCAGTTCTGATCATTTTATGTCGTGAGATAAAATGATTTTGTGGTTTTTCCATGTGTAAAAGATGATAAGATTATCAGCTATTGTATAGAATTTGAACTATTCATCGACTTTTGAAGATCTAGATCGTCTTTAATGTGTCAAAATGAGGTGTCAAATATATTAAATGCTTAAGTTTGAAATGTCAGGAAATGAAGGCTCAAAATTTTCAACTAAAACCATGCAAATAGCTAGTTAAGAATTTTCGGATTAATTTATGGAGCTAGTTTTATTAGATAAATTTTATTATAAAAAATTTTGATTTTCACTTATAAATAATTAAATTTATTAAAAAATAAATATTGAAACAATGACATTCTATATAATCTATAAAAAAAAGTTTAAAAATATTAGCATCTTCCTCAATATTTCAAAGTCATTATAATGTAAAAGGAAAAGTGACAGTTTTTTTAAATATTTATATAATATTCTAAAAATAAACAAATAAATATAAAAGATAAATAAATACCAATTTTTAACATCTGAGATCCTTTAATATTTGATGAACTTAATAGGATAATAATGAAGTAAAATAAAATTAGTGTAGAATTCATTGTTTTTGAAAAGAATTTGCGAGTTGAACTATTTATGGTCAAATTAAAAATTCTTATTACTTATTATTAATAGTAATATATAAAATTAAATCAACATTAAAATTTTTATTAAATTTATTTCAGTAATTTTATTGTTTAAAATTTAAATTCTAAATCGTCGTCTTTTTTGTTTTTCCACGCTTAATTTTTCAATTTGAGTTTTCTTATTTTGAACTCTTTTAGCAAATCTTATCTTTCACACACTGATCCAAACATGTTGCTTTTTCAAAAGATCGTGCGATAAATAGAGCTTATATGTGGTACTTATCTTTAGGGGTACTTATGTGGTATTTATCTTTATTGATATTTAAAGGTTTGTGTGGGCTTAGGTATCTCAGTTTTAAGCCAGAATCGGATGTGGTTCTGAACCAAACATGAGTTGCTTTTTCAAAAGATCGTGCGATAAATAGAGCTTATATGTGGTACTTATGGTGAATTGATGATCTGAATTAATAGTTCCGAGTAACTCCAAAGTTGGGTTTTTTCCAAAATCAATTATCTCGGATGGTAATGAAATTTGTGTTCCGAATAACAGCTGGGACGGAGTTCAACATGTAATAGCTGAGAGTGTTTCTCCAACCCAGTACAACAAATGGTAATGATTTTGTCCAACCTTTTGCGACTGAAGGTTGCTTCAGCCGATCTGGTTATTGTCGCGTCTGTGTGCCTGATTTTGTGTACGCATTCTTTATATTTGAATTATTGATTTGAAATTTATGGATATAAATTTGGATGTTTCGAGTTTTGGATCTTTGTTTTCACGAAAATAAAAATTATTTGAATTATTCTGGTTTTCGAATTTAATTTGATAAATACAATTTTGTGGAACATGTCGAATTTTACTGCGATTAATTCCAATAAATTTCATGGAAACAATGAATCTGAGATGTTTACATTTCAAGCAGAAATCGCCTAATTGTTGAGCCTTATTATCAATACTTCTATTTCAACAAAGAAATATTTTTGCGAGATATTAATTCAAATTCTGGCGATGAATTAGACAAAATTTGATACAAAAGCTTAACAGATCCATCAGTCTTTAACACTGCAAATGATTTAATGATTAAAATTATTCCCGAAAAAGATGCAGGAACTTTAACTATTTTCAATACTGGTATTGGTATGACCAAAGCTGATTTGATTAACAATTTGGGAACTAATGCATTTATGAAACCACTTCAGACTGTTGAAAATATAATCAACAAAAACAAGTTTTTTGAAAAGTTTTTTGATATCCATTGAGATCGTTCTAATAGACAAATTGTCTGAGGGTGGTATATTGTGGAGCTAAATGCCTGATTTCTGATCTTTCTGTGAGGTGTCTAAATATTTTGAATTCAAATTTTCAATCTTGAAAAATGTTGGTTGTAACATTTTTGGCTGTGATAGTTTTCAACGCAATTTTCCCAAACAAGTGTGTCTTTCTGGCTATCATTGCCAATATATACGTATGTCCGTTATCGATTAGATCTACATGTCCTAGGAATTCTGATATCTACATAGGTGATAACAAAGTTGAATTTTTTGAGAATACATTAATAAAAAAAATTAAATAATGTTCCAAATGAATAAAAATGATCGGAGGAAAATGGCTACAATAAAGGATGTCATGCTCTCAAGTTCAAAAAAGATAAATGAAACGAAGAAATTGAAAAACAAAAAAGATATAGCAAAAACAATGAAATTAAATAACGAAATCTGACGAGGTCCTTTTTTAAATTAATAAGTGCAAATAAAAATGAAGACAAAAACTATTTGGGAATGCAAATTTTTGACAACAACAATAACTGGGTGCATGTTTCACTTTGGTAATTGCGTCTGGATGCAACTGCAATTAGAAGGTTTTTCAGAATATTACAGAGATGAACCGGATTTCACGTAAATTGTCAAGCGTCTTCTTGATCTTGCATTCATTCCAGCAGATGAAGTCATGGAGTTTTGAAATTCTGACTGCGGATCCAGCGTACCAAAAAATTGAACATAAAAATTGAACATAAATTAAATGAAACTTTGTGTTATAAAAGTTTAAAAAAAAGAAATCTATTAACTATAAAATGTGGGCTGCAGATAAACAATATATTAACTTATGAAATATATTGACTAAAATTAACTATTTTTTTTATTCAATAAAAAAATTATTAAAATTATCTTAAAAATTAAAATTAGAGAGATTCATTAACTTGTAAATTGAAGCATAAACATGACATAAGAACTTTTTTCATTAATTTTGATAAAGAATTTCTTCAAAGAGTTAATTTTTTAAGTTTGTTTTGATTTAAAATAATCGCTTCTATTTAAGAACGTTAATGCTTCATTTCCTATTTATTAAATTTAATTTCAAATTTTGATCACTTGGATAACGTTTTTCATTTTGATTTTGTAATCACTTTATTTTAATGTAAAAAATTTTGATATGACCTAAAATCATTAAAATATTTTTTTCTGTTTAAATATGGTCAATTTACTTTGTTTGAATTGTATATATTTATATATGCAAAATATTTTAAACATAAGCTAAGATATGTAAACAAAACATACATATATAATTTCTAAATAATCCACTAAAATAATTTTCTAAAATGAACACAGAAGCTCGGAAAAATATTTTAAAAAATATTTTCAAACGAACCGCCTAAAAATAAAACACACACAAAAACATACATAATTACTACAATTTTTAAAAATGAACTGCCAAAATTTAAATACAAATATACTTTCATAAAACCGCAAAAAAATAAAAATTTATCACATATTATCCCAAAGGTGAATAAAACAGTTTTTCCCCTGCTAGAGCTAATTCAAAGTAGTCAAAAAATTAATAACAAAATCGCAATAAAATATTTATAAAGCTTAAACAAGACAAGAAAATTCAAAAATATTTAAAACAAAACATACACACACTTAACAATATTTTCACAAAAACGCTAAGTAATTAAAACAAAACACACACGCTCAAAAAAGTTGAAACTAAAAAAATCCAAAAAAATTCTTAGAATTTAGTACCAAAGGATTCACAGAAACTCAAAGAAATATGGTCAGTCATTCACGGATTGCCCGATGAGACATACACAAAATTACCTATCCCATGTCAGTCAAAAGTTGAGAAACTCAATTTTCTCAAGCTAGTAGGATACTGCGTCAAAACGTTAACTACACATTACTTATAAATATTAACAACATTCTTTCAATTTTATATTTAACCCATTATTGGGGTATTGTACTCTTTCATTCATCATGTAGTGCCAAACCTAGAAGTATAATCCATATTCCGTCAAGTAGAGAGTTAAGTAAATTTTTTGAAGTCTCAATTTTAACTTTTTATTTTATATCGTAAAATAACTGTGCTCCTTTCCCATATTCAAAGTTTAGAAAGAGTGGCAACTCTTAAGACTCTTAACGCCTTAACGCCCAGTCCCGGAGCTCAGTTCAGGCATCCTATACTTGCAAAAATGACCAGACCTGAATCCAATTCGGGCAACATTATGTACTCGAATTGAACCCAGGCATGTTTAATAATTTAAAATTTAAGAAAAAGAATTATTTATGTCAACTTGATTTATTATAATTTAAATTTTGATTAGCTATTTATAATAAAATAATTAATATAATAGAATAAAATAATAATAATATAATTTTTATCAATAAATTTCATATATAACAACTTAATTATATATAAATAATAAATTAGTTTAATTATTTATTGAAAAATAGTTTTTTTTACCTCTTTTCTACAAAAACAAAGCGTTGAAGGGTTTCAAGCTTTAACATTAATCATTTGAATATTACCGAGTTATTTTTGGGTCAAAAATTAATCTTAAATTCGAAATGCATGATAGTATTAAATATTCGAACATCAGTTGCAATATATAGGTTGGGACAACAGTGACGATGACCTCCGACCTACTTCCCGTCATCTCTGTATTCGAGCTCGAGAACATTGAGGACCGAAGGCTTTGACCCATATTGGTGAGCACAATAAGGGCTGTAAGATTAAAATAGGTATGTCTGATTTTAAAATTTTATTAAAAAATTTCGATAATTATTGGGATAATTATTTCGATAATTATTTGTGAGGCGTTGTTGATAAAATCATTGAATCCGAAAATTAATGTGCAGAATGCAGTAAATACTTGTGTGTTGAGTGTTTTTAAATAAGCTTTTGTGTATTGTATGTATTGATTGTTGTGTTAAATTAAATAATTAATAAAAATTTTTAAATTATTAAATTAAATTTTAAATGTTAAAATTTTAAAAAATAATATATTTTTTTATAAAATGAAAAAAAAATTTTTATATATAATTAAATTTGTTTAAAATCCTTAATTTAATGAGTTATTATATCCCACCTGATGATGACAGGAAAACTGTCGAAATTAATCGTGAAAAGAATGTTTGATTGGCGTCATCTTATAAATAAATTGAAGTTGAAATAATTATAATTGGGTATATATCGTTCTTTTAACTAGACTGGATTATTAAATCTTTTCTATAGCACACGAAAGTCTTGTCTTGGCACTGGTCAACATTATAAACATTTGTATGTAATTTTTGAAAATAGAGATATCATTTCTAATAATAAAAAATAAATGAGTAAAATAACTATAAATTATCTTAAATGATTGCAATTTAACAGGGTGTTTATTACATTGTCATATTTGGAACGTCTATAATAATAATTTTTATAATAATAATAATAATAATAATAATATAAAGTGATGATTTCTTGTTAGCAGCATTTATTATTTAAAGCAATAAAGTGATAATTTCCGCCTTTTGCTACGAATAATGTATTTAATGAAAAGATTTTCGACTATAAGATGGTCCTTGTCAAGGAGATTGACTCGAGCTTCACATTAGCGTGAGCTTCTCTTTACCTTCACTAATTTTTTATTATTATTTTTGGACTCGTCTCATGATTTGACATTCAACCAAACCCGTTTCCTTCGATCGATATTAATTTTCAAATATTATAAATTTTTTATTAATTTTTGCATTTTTATTATTTTGGTGTTTTTATTGATTTTAATTGTGCATCCTTTTTATTTTGTGCCTTTCTATATATTACAGTATATATTATCAGTGGCGGATTCATAGGGGAGCGATGGGGCGTACCTTCCCTCCCTTATATTATTTGGAAAGAAATTTCTTTAGTGATTTTTTTGCATGGCTTTTGCAGCCCTTTCTAAAGAAAGTATGCAATGTCAACAAAAATGTTCAAATTTTAATATAGATATACACTGATGTAAATTATATTTTGAAGTAATTTATAATTATTGAAATTTGAAATACAATCATTTGATGAAGACTAGTTGTTAGGCTAGTAATGTACATAAAATCTTGATTTGTTGATTTATAACACAAAATCTAGTTTACGATTTCTCGATTTAGCAAAACGCTCAATCACATTTTCAACATTTACTGGAATGCCTCTGTACATAAAGTAAGTCTAATTTGACTAGTCTGTTTTCTGTCATTCGCGTTCTTAGTCAGGTTTCTATTCTTCGTAGGGTTGAGAAGCTACATTCAGCACTTGCAACATTTACAGTGCACGTTTTAATAATTTGAAACAACTTGTGAGTGATTGGATATTGCACCTGGTCACACAAATCAAAAACAACAGAAAGATCAGTAGGCAGTGATTTAATTCCTCCCTCTTCGTTCATCCTCATGCATTTGCACTGCCATAGTTCAACTTCCGATGTAAATTCCTAAAAACCTAAAAATCGCCCCCTTACAAGATGGTCTGGATCCGCCCCTGTATATTACAGTAATAAAAATGTCATAAATTTCTCTACACAATTTACATTTTTTTAATCGAATTAAAACCTGTTGAATTTTGTTATCTTTAATTTACTATTCCAATTTGGGTTTGAAAAATTCTGTAAAATAATTTTAAATACTCCCTCTGTCCAAAAATGATAGTACAGTTGAATTTTAGCCTTTTTCCCAAAATGATTGTCAATAGAGAATATAAAAAATTGAACGGTTTTGTAAAACCTTTTACAGTAAAAACAAAATAAATAATTTTATTTTATTGATTGTACAAATAACAAAACTGCATTTTAAGTATCCATGTTACGTTTTAAAGTGTTACGATTTGAAGTGAAACTGAACTATCATTTTTGGACAGAGGGAGTATTAATTATAATTTTACAAAATTTTTAAAATTAAATGAGGCGTTTTTAAATTGGCATTGGAAACTCGTTAAATAATTATTTAATTTCGTTAATTTTACTGGTACACTGCTTTGACAGACATATTGAAACGTTTATAATTACAATTTTCTATATATTTATTAAAATTAGTTACTGTTATCTTTAAGTAGATAACTAATAATAACATTTTAATATTGCAACTTGTAGAATTTACATATTTATACAAAAATACGTCGATCGAATATAGTCACCTTTGATCTCTTTTCTCTTGATATTTCATTTATTTTCATTATGAATTAGATCAGAAATTTAATTTTCCAATGTAAAAAATTTTCGGCGATGTTTTTATCAAATGCCAAAATTTTATGTTCCATTGAAAATTAATGTTTTAATCTATAATTATAAAGAAAATAATTGAGATCATCAACTGTCTGAAACATAATGAACCGAATTCAATAGTATATAAATTGTTGATAAAAAATGTCATTGTCAACAGCTTTCCGTCTTTTCTGCAAATTCTCGACTTTTTTATTATTTTTTATGTTTCTCATTAATATTAAATTAGAATAGAATATTCAATTATGCTATTGTATTTATTAGAAAACTTGACTATGAATCAGTAAAGATATCAAAAAAACATCGATATATTTACTGATTCATAGTCAAGTTTTCCAATAAATACAATAGGATAATTGAATATTCTATTCTTATTTAATATTAATGAGAAACATGAAAACATAAAAAAGTCGGATATTATCAAACAGGGCCGGATCTATGGGTGGAGCGAGGGAGCGACCGCACCAGGCGCCAGAATCACACTGAAAAAAAGGCGCCTTTTCGATCAAATTGAAGAATAATTATTCTCAACAAAACTATCATACTGACTGTTATTATAACACGTATTTCTACATAATAATCTATATTTTGATAAATTTGCATTTTTGAGCGCTTTTCCTCTATATATATATATATATATATTATTACAATAATGTTAAATTTTTATTGAACAAAATTCAAATTTTTCACATTGCTTTGAAACTGTCTCTTTATTGGCGAAAAATCAAATTTAGACTTTAATAATATAGGCGCCTTTTCAAGAAGTTTGCTCCAGGCGCCAAAATAGTACCATCCGACACTGTTATCAAACAACATAATTACGAAAATATAAACTAATTAATTAATTAATTAATTAATATCTTTTGTTGGTGAATGTAATCATTTCGTTTAGAAACAAGAATAAGTTTTTAATTTTGTTATGAAATAAAATCTTGTCATTTGTTGGGTTAAGTTTTTAAATAAAAAAACACTTGAAGTCAAATCAGAATAATAATCACGCCGAATTTGTATATAAATTCAAAATATGGAAATAACTAAAAATGGTATTGAGAATTTGAATCTGAGAATTTTCATTGACCGAAATTATTCAATGATTTGTATGGAAATGTTGTTATCTTCTTTTGAAAATGTGCTTGCTCAGAATCCGCTAAATTTGCGCATTGAGTTTACTCTTAGCCTTCATGTCAAACCATTTTTACCTTTTCGAATCTTATAAGGATTAAGAGGTTTTTATATGTATTTTCAGAACTTGTTGAATACTGAAAATGTTTCCCAATGAATAATAGTAGAAATGTGAATTCCTAAATATTTGTAATTCAAATTAAATCTTTTTATTCCGCCCAGGTTGAAATACAAATATTTGAATTTTAATTTAATCATTTAAAAATTCAAATTTTTTTTTAAATTTAGTTTTAATTGATGAAATGTTTTCTAAATACTTTAAAATCCATACATTTTTTTTATTTTATTATAAACTTCCTTCATAATGGAGAAAGTTATCATTATCAACAAAACTAAGCATAATAATTGAAGCCTGTTTAAAGAATAATTTGTAAAAATAGCTTTTGAATAAAATTTTTTAAAAATTTAAGCAAATTTTAAATTTTTGTTTTTCATCATTTTTGATCTGTTAACTTTTATTATTTCATTTCAAAAATTTATTTATTTATTTTTCCATTGTAACACAAAATTTTCAACACTACTTTTATCTAAATTATTTGACAAAAGCAGTACCGAAAATGTGTGTTACATAGAAAAAATGCGGAAATAAATCTTTGATCTATAGTTATAAAATGAAAATGAAATACCAAAAGTTTTAATAAGTTTAAAACAATTTTAAAGTTTTTTTTATTTTTAAATCAAAGAAAATTATAAATATTTACAATATGAAAATTTTAATCACGATTTTATTCAGAAAGTATTTCATATTTAAAAATTATTGTTAATTATAGAATCAATGTCATAAGTTGTCGTTTTTGGTATAATTTCTCTTCCATTTAAAATGTGTTGTTTTTCCAATATTTTCGAATGAAGAAATCCAGTTATTATTTAATAAATTTGGCATGATTGGAGGAAATAACCATGGATATGTAGGATCTCTATTATTTATAGGAATATTAAATGGATTTATAGATCTTCTAAATATATGTCCGTCGAAAATATTATTTGTTTTTCCATTATTTGAATATTCATAATTTATTAAGGAAGTTGATAAATAAGTATTGATGTCATCTTTATAATTCTTTTTTGAAACAACGGAATGAAAATTTAAATCGTGTTGTGGAATTTCATTTATCATTTTGAAGTCTTGTTTAAATGCATTATTTTCTCCAGAATTAATTTCTTCTGTCAATGAATTTACATCGATTTGTTGCTGATTTAATAAACGTTTTCTATTTCCACCATTAAACATGGCCTTTACGTCCTCCCAAGCATGAAGTATTTTTTCCATTGGCTTTTCATCACTTATTACTAAGTGTCGACGCCATGCATTGAAGTTCGCTGCATCAGGATGGTGATAATTTAAATTGGACTTTTTAATTTCTTCATTGTCTGGTTTGTGACAATGAAATATGAATTTATTTGGCGAAAAAAATATTTGGCATTGATAACATTTAATGCATTTTGCTCTTGAACTATTGTAACGCGTTGGGATAAAACTTCCAAAGCAACCCCATCCGCAACTATGTTTCACATTGAATGCAAAATTTGATGGCAATTTTGGTGGACTAATTTCATCTAAAAAACTTTTTACTAGTCTTTCAGCTTCTCTTTTTGTGATCATCCCGCATCTTCTTGAAGATATAGGCATTGCGCCGGCCCTTCTTAATTGATCAAGTTGAACTGGAGTGCATTGTACACAAGTAATACCCAATGCAACTCTACGGTTATGAATTTCGTTATAACTATATTTACTAAGTAATGTATTTGAAATCTGAGCTAAGCAAAGTCTTTCTTGACCATTTATTATGAGAGATACAATTGAAGAACCATATAAAGACACCATTTTTATTGTATTTGAAAAATTGTGAATAGAATTACTATTGTCAACCTCACTTTGAATATCCATTATGAATTATTCTAAAATAATTATTGTTTTATTATTTTTAAAATACCAAAATGTTGTTGTACTTACTTCAAAATATATTTAAATTAATAAATAATATTAAATTGCGACCCGTTAAAATAGCTGGTTTCCTAATTTTCATTGGCTTATTTTGGTATTAGAAATCTTTATTTGATTGGTTGTTTTATGAAGAGAGTTAATTTCTATCTAGAAATTACATGCTTAATTTTTTGTTTCAGTCACTAAAATTTAAAGATAAATTATTTGGAATTTTTATATATTTTTCATAAATTTTCTATTTGTACTGAGTTTTATCAATATAAAGCATTTTGTTAATTATTTAGTGATAAAAAGTTCTAAAGCTAAAGAAACAGTAAAATGTTAATTAGTGGTATTTATAAATGCAATAAAATTATATGAGGGAAGATGTAAAAAATTATTATGACCATATTAACCAGGGGCGTAGTCAGGATTTCAGCTTGAGGTGGCAAAATTATTAATTAGTGCAATTCATCGAGCAATGTTAACATAACACGGAAAAATAGAAAAAAATATTTTAAGATAATTAACAAATTTATTATTAATTATTAACAATGTATATTACATAAAATATATTACAATATAATATTAATTCGTCTTTGTCCCTTCATTAATTCAGAAAGTATTTCATCCGGAATTATTTTGATGTTTTGATGAATATATAACAAAGCCAAACCGTTTAACCTTTTTCATCCATTGTATTTCTTAAATATGAGTTCAGGTATTTAAGTGATGAAAAAGAACGCTCTACTGTACAAGTTGATCAAAAAAAAGTCAAAAGTAGCAAATATTATGAGAAGAATATAAATATTTTTATAAAAAAATTGGATCACATATTGGTAATGTATCTAAAAAACTATGTATAAGGTGACCTCTTCTTCATAATTCATTTCAGTGCATATTTGGTATATTTTAAAGTACTAATATTTTGGAAACTCACGATTTTTTCAGTAAATAATTTTTATCTTTAAAACCACCAATTATAAGTGTAATATATTTTCCTTTATTTTAGTAAGCTTTCTGTAAATAAGCACTGTACTTAACCTGTGATTACGTTACTTACCAATATAAAGGAAATGCTTAATTATTTCTATTACATTTTAATAATGTCAAGCACAACGACATGGAACCATTTCGACTTCAGAGTCAATATTTTTGAGGTTCCCAGAATCTTAACTTGGTATCTTATATAAATAAATAAGACGATACTGGTTAGTAGATGTTATTTAATATATAACAATTACAAAGATTACCTGATAAAATACAAAAAATATAACACTTTCAATATATTATGTGTATATATTTATATGTATAACCGTGTGTGTGACTGAATGCGTTTTCTGAGTTAGATTTACTGTATGTTCGATTTTTATATTTACATAGTCGGTATCAACTATGAAACTCTTCTTGAGCTAAAACATTTTTGGGGGATTTGACTAGGCATTCCTTCAGCTTATATACTAATTTTGTTGCCCTTGATTTTAAGTGATTGTTGTTTGTCAATAGTGTTTGTTTATTTAAAAACAAAAATGCACCTACTCACCTGCAATCTCAAGACCCACCAAATCACCATGGAAAAACCATACAATGAAAGGAAACAAAACGACACCCAGCAATCAATAAACAACATCGAACATATTGACCGTGAGTAGTAGGATGTGTCACCACTGGCACATGTCACCTCTGGCACCCCCGGGGGGGGGGGGGGTAAACGAAATTTTTTTTTCAAGGTCAAATTTTAAACAAAGACATATGACTCATCAAGGTCATTGAAACAAAGACCATGACTCATCAAGGTCATTTTCAAGGTCATATGAGTCATATCATGACTCATCGAGGTCATTTTCAAGGTCATATGACTCATCCGATGAGTCATAAAAATTTTCAAGGTCATTTAAACAAAGACCATGACTCACCCAAGGTCATTCTCAAGGCCATATGACTCATTCAAGGTCATTCTCAAGGTCATATGACTCATCCAAGGTCATTGTCAAGGTCATATGACTCATACTATGACTCATCAAAAAATTTTCAAGGTCATATGACTCATACTATGACTCATCAGAAATTTCAAGGTCATTTTCAAGGTCGTCTGAGTCATCCTATGACTCATCAAGGTCATTTTCAAGGTCGCATGACTCATCCAATGTCATTCCCAAGGTCATATGAGTCATCGCGATGAGTCATCAAGGTCATATTATTATTTTTAAAAAATATTATTATTTTTATTATTAATTTTAAAAATATTATTATTTTATTTTTAATTTTTTCAAAGTTCCCGCCAACGAAAATTATTCATCGATAGCTCATTTTAAAGCTCAATCCAAGGCCTTTCGAATGAGCTATATATCTTGTTATTATTATTATTATTATTATTATTATTAGTATTATATTATTATTATTATTATTATTATTATTATTATTAGTGTTTTAATAAAGTAAAAATATCATTATTATTATTACTTTTATTATTATGAAACATATATATATATATATATATATATATATATATATATATATATATATATATATATATATATATATATATATATATATATATATATATATATATATATATATATATAAATAGGTCTAATAACTTCATTTACAACATTCACAAATATTCATCGATGTCTTCAAACGATCCACAGGTTTGATGTTATAATTATTTAGTAATTTAATTATTTTAAATAAGGTACAAGAATTGTCTATTGATTGGGGTCATTCCTTTTTAATAATAGATAAACTTCTAACAATAAATGATGAAGATTATATATTCCTGGCCAAAATAAATAAATCTTTCAAACATCAAGTAATTCAAAATCTATTTGATAAGTTTGGCTTCAATATATCGATGTTGAAATTAACCAGCTGTATAATATCTATAAATAATATTAACCATACAGAAATTAACATGCTTAAGGTTTTCTGGATATGTATGGATTTCAGGTTCGGAAAATATCGCGAGCTTATTGAAATCTTTCTTCTTAATGCATATAAACTTGGTATTAAAATACATAATTTACTGAATGAAGTCAGAAAACAGTTTATTACATGTTGTATATGTCGAATTCGAGAAGTTTCTATTCTATATCTGCCTTGTGGTCATATCATTATTTGTTCCTTATGTTTGAAAAACTGTAGTAGATGTCAGAGTTGTGGTGTCATAATCGATGAATCTCATTCAGTGTATTTTTGAAATAAATGTTGTAAAACTCCTACTTATTATTATTATTAATATTATTATTATTATTATTATTATTATTATTATTATTATTATTATTATTATTATTATTATTATTATTATTATTATTATATAATTTCAACGTTCTATCACAAATGACTAAAAACATAGTGGATTATTATAAAATTTATAACAAAAAAAAATTATACCATAAAAAGTTGACAAACAAAAATAACTAAATATTTACAAATTTTTTATTCGCCATCATATTTACAAATTTTTATTCAACATCGTATTTACACAAATATAATCACAATGTTAAATAATTGGCCCAAAATATAGCTTTAAATTATTGAATTGAATATTTGATCGAATTGTTGATCTCGAATGACAGGATCCGTTTCAGGCATGACGATATTACCACTACCATCTAAGACATCAACCCCTCTATAATGTCCATATGCAAAACTTGAGTTTTTCCCTACCCAAGCTCTTATCGTCGTGATTATTTAAAGCTATTTTTGAGTTTTTAAAAGTAAATAGCTGATGATTCCGGGTTCCTATTCTAGTTTGAGGAACCGACATGACTGTGTTGTTGTTATAGCAGTCTAAATAAGATTGATGTTTGATGTCGGTCCCCGGTAATTTTACGCCCTTAGCCCTCATTGTTGACTTATTTCCTAATAGGCTGTAACATTTAGGACGTAAGAAAACCCATTCACTATATCCTACCCCTTTACTCTCATCCTTAAACTTGCCTATAACTGAGTCAAGTCGCCTGGAATATAAAGGATGAGAGGGATCGTAATTTGAAGTATCTAAAAGGTCATCCGAAATCATCGCTTGTAATAAGATATCTAATTTTAAATTTTTAACCTCTAAAAAGAAAGAGTCGGTATCACCCGCTACTAAATTAATTTCACAATTATAAATATCCCGATATCGTTGTAGCTCTATATACTGTAACTGATACATCCGTAGTTTGGATAGATCCAGTACTGATTGTCCGATGTAGCTGGGTCTATCCAAACATATAGAGTCCTTATTGAGATGCGCGGCAAACAGATCATCAGCTATTTCAATTGTTTTTCTGAATGCCGGTTTTGACGAATATGTAATTAATTTTTCAGATGAATTACATAGTCGCAAATTCATCCTCTTTTTAAGGTTCTCTACGGATTTACCGTACAGACTATTATTATATAATTTAAATAAATCTCTATATATTTCACTAACTGCATTAGCACGCAAGTTAGTGTTTTTATCGATATAATGTTTAAAGATATGATTTTGTTTATATTTTATAGCTCTGTGTATATTTACAACCTTAGCCCCAAGTGAAAGATAAAGCCTGAGAAGCCTCCAATGAAGAACATAGTTCTTCTTTGGATAATGCGTGAGCATTAGCTTCTCAACTTTTGAGTTAGGTGGGCACATCTTTTCGGGTCCAATCGGAAAGTCATTTAAAAAATAATGGAAATCAATCGGAATCTCGATATCAACTTCCATAGTATATCCATATGGAAGTGTTTCGATATCCGCAACATTCACACACTCATCCAAAACTTCATTCAAGCCATCATACACCCAAGTAAAATCACCATAGGGAAGACTTTGGCTAAGAGCCCAACCATACAGATTATTTATATCAATATACAATAATTCTGTATCATCTGAAGCAGCCGTGTAATGTTTGTTAACAAATGTTAACCCACCCCGTATTCCTCCCTCGTAAAAATTGAACATTTCCATGTCCTGTAAAAGTTCTATGGGTTCCGTTAATGTCATAAGCGCTGAGGCCCATGACATACCGGGAATTCCATAGAAATTTAAAGGTTCCAATCCATTGTATGCAATGGCATTGGCCCGGAATTGTTGAAAGTAATCAGCGAGTAGGAATACATCGAGTTTGAGGTAGGTTAACATATAGTCACGCAAATTTATACAGTTTTGCTGCGTCCAGATTAGTTGTGCCTTAGCGTACTCATCTTCGCTAACACCAGACCAAATAGGAGGTAGTTCATATGTAGTCTCAAGAACATCAAACGAGGTAGCAAAATCATACGGAAAAATACCTTTACAGTCAACTATAGTACCTTGAAAGACAGACGAAGTTAAAGGAAGAGAAGTTAGTGTTTTCACAGCCTTAGCTAAAGAGCAATTAACAAATTGCATAGAATCTATAAATCTCACAGCCAATTTATTAATATGTACAATTAACGAAATAAATTTTTCGGTTGAGGTAGGAATTATGTTCAAGTCCCAAGATGGAAAGCCATTGAGACCGTGTTTTAAAATATGGTGGAGGTCATAACCTCGTAAATTATGAAAGACAACAGGTAGTAGACGATAAATTCGACGAGCAACATTACATTTTCGGCAAGATGCCCCTAGATATTTACCAGAGAAATGACAGTGGTCTCTTACCGGATTTACTATAGGTTTTTTACATAAGTAGCAATTTCAACAAGATTTAAACTGACGTTCCTCAATGAAAGACATAGGTCCTATCAACTTATTACCTTCCATATCATAATACGGTATCACAACAGTAGTAGCAATTTCCTCAACTTTTTTAAGAAAATCAGTAATACAGTCAAGGCCATAAAATTCAAAATATTGTTTAGTATTTTTATAATTATTTATTAATAAAAGGCCTGCTGAACTAGGCATATGAATTTGATGATGACGAACATCAGGGGGTAAAACCGACTCAAAATCGGCATAAATTACAAAAGGTGGTGTTATTGTTTTTGAAAAATTTTGAAATTCGAGATTTTTATTTGAGGGTAAAGTGTAAAGGGTTGTACCTGTCTGATTTTTGGCACATAATGCGACATGAATATTAAACGCGTTATCTAATCGGAACCCGTTAAGACAGTGTGGACACCATTGACATCTTATTTGAACGTTACAGTCCGGGTTCCGATGGCAGTTCATTAGTCTATTGATATTGGTCACAGCAGTATAATGATATCGATCCTTATTTTCTAATAATAACAAATAAATTGGGTTTCCGTCAGTGACCTTAGATCGATGGATAAGACTTAAATGAGGATGGTGAAAGACATAATTATCAGGGGTTTCATCGTCATCAATTATTATAGTTGGAGTGTATGAAAGCACATTAATGGCTAATTTTAAATTTATGTCTTTCTTTTCAAATTTAGGAATGTTGATTAATTTCATGGGACAATCCGTGACTTCGTCATATTTTAATTCACTCAAAAATTCAGTATATTTAGATACTCTTTGAGGATTTTCACCTATTTGATCTTTCTTTAATAAGTAAAGAATGGAATACAGAAAGCATTTATCGTCGCTATTTTTGATGTTAAGTATAGCTTTCTTATTTTTCAATTCAGAAGGGGTTTTAATATATTGATGTCCTGCCAAGCGACTAATTGGTTCATATTTAGTGATAATAAAATGTATCTCAAGAATGTTGATAACGCGCCATCCACTGCCTAAATAAGTAAATTGTTCTATTTTTTCATTAAGTTTATGAACTCCTTCGTTTAAAAAGTCATCAGAAAATGTCGTTGCATTATTAGAAAAGTAATTGTCACGGATTTCACCATCTTTTTCAAATCGAATTAATATCGCAAATTGAATTTTGACGCTCCCCATTTTAGTAATTTCTTTTTATTAATTTCGTTTTGATTTTATCAGTTAAAATTATTTTAATTAATTGCGCATCTGATACATCAAAACGTAAAGTCTTGATAGCGCCATTTAAATTTATTGTGATTAAGGGTTCATTCTCTAAGGAAGAACCTCCAAATTGAATCAACTCATTATTTATAATATCTACATTATTTATAATAGGTATAATTTCATTATCTACAATATTTTCATTATTTATAATTTCATTATTTATAATAGGTATAATAGGTATAATAGGTACAATTTCATTATTTATAATAGGTATAATTTCGTTATTTACAATAGGTATAATTTCATTATTTATAATAGGTATGATTTCATTATTTACAATATTTATAGAGTCATCATCATCACTGATTTCGATGACTTCCTTTTTAATAATTTTATTAGGTATATTATTTTCAGCAGGTCTTTTATTTTTTGATGTTTTATTTTGTATAATATTTAAAATATCACAGTTATTTTTATTAATTTCCCTAAATAGGTCTTTTTTATTTACTTTAAAAGAATTTAAATGATTTGAATGTTGTTTAAAAAATTCTTTATATCTAACGCTCTGGGAAGTTTTGCATATGGGGCATATAAAAAAGTTGATGCCATTAAATTTATGCATGTAATATTTTTTCATGTTTTTATAGCATGAAATACCATGACCGATTGACGACATGCAATATCTTGGGAAAAAAGAACCTGATAAAAAAAAATTATATAAATTAATTTTTAAAAATTAATTCATTAACATATAAATAATAATAAAAAATCAAATATCGCAATGTCGATATTTTGATGTTATTATCATTCATTATTATACAAGTCTTTGTAATGAAAACTTGTATAATAATAAATGTTAATACTTAACTATTTAAGGTCATGTCTTTGTTATAACTTGCACATGTATTGGATGAGCACTGCATTTTCAGCATAATATTTTCTTCATTTTCCTCATTTTCATTATTATTATTATTATTATTATTACTATTATTATTATTATTATTATTATTATTATTATTATTATTATTATTATTATTATTATTATTATTATTATTATTATTATTATATAAAAGAGAAGTAGCTGTATGCTCACTGCAGACTACTATGTAGCTGCATGCTTACTGCAAACTACTGTAGATGGGGTCTGATTATTATTTATATATTATTATGATTATTATGATTATTATTATTATTATTATTATTATTATTATTATTATTATTATTATTATTATTATTATTATTATTATTATATAAAAGAGAAGTAGCTGTATGCTCACTGCAGACTACTATGTAGCTGCATGCTTACTGCAAACTACATTATTATTATTATTATTATTATTTTAACTACTGTAGATGCACATTGCAAACTACAAGAATTATTTTATAACTATAGTTTCGTAATCACTTTTTTAAATATTTTTATATTAATTTCATTATTTTCAGAAACGTAGTATTTACTTTATAAATTCCTAATTTTCATCATAAATTCATAATTTTCGTCATATTTATTTTCAACATAATTTTCGTCATATAATCATAAATTCATAATTTTCGTCATATTTTCGTCATTTTCTTCATAAATCATAAATCATTTTCGTCATAAATTCATAATTTTCGCCATTTTCTTCATAAATCATTTTCATCATAAATTCATATATTTGTCATATAATTATTTTCAACATAATTTTCTTCATAAATCATTTTCATCATATATTCGTCATATAATTATTTTCAACATAATTTTCGTCATAAATCATTTTCATCATAAATTCATAATTTTCGTCATTTTCATCATAAATTCATAATTTTCGCCATTTTTTTTTCATAATTCATTTTCAACATAAATTCATAATTTTCACCATTTTCTTCATAATTCATTTTCAACATAAATTCATAATTTTCGTCATTTTCTTCATAAATCATTATCTTCATAAATCATTTTCTTCATAAATTCATCATAAGTTAATTATAAAAGTTTTTAAGAAAATAATGAAAATAATATGAAAATATTTAAAAAGTGCTTATAAAATTTTAAAGAAATATATAAAAATATATAAAAAATAAATAAGTCTTACATTTCGATTCCATATCGGAATCAAAGCCCTCCTCAATAGAAGTGAGGGCATTCCTTTCGTCCACCTCCTCAATAGAAGTGAGGGCATTCATTTCGTCCACCTCAATAGAAGTGAGGGCATTCATTTCGTCCACCTCCTCAATAGAAGTGAGGGCATTCATTTCGTCCACCTCAATAGAAGTGAGGACATTCATTTCGTCCACCTCCTCAATAGAAGTGAGGGCATTCATTTCGTCCACCTCCTCAATAGAAGTGAGGGTATTATCTGAATCATTTATTTCATCAACTTCCTCGGCATCAATATCAACATTAAACGCTAAAAAATAAAATTTTTAAAAATAAAATACTAAAGTAAAATAAATTTACTTTTTTCTTTGAAAACCTTGTTTTGCCCAACATCATTAACTGGGGCATTAATTTCTTCAATAAATATTAAATCTTCATCATCGCTAATATAATAGGTTCTAAAATATATAAAATTAATTTTAATAAAAATTAAAATGATAAATTTACCGATGATATTTTCCATATTTAAAATCGATTCATCTTCGGCATTAATTTCTCCATTAAATATTAAATCTTCATCATCGCTAATAATAATAGGTTCTAAAATATATAAAATTAATTTTAATAAAAAATTAAAATGATAAATTTACCGAAAATCTGATCCACGTTCAATATTGATTCGTCTTCGGTAACTGCGAACCAGTCGAAAGGATCTAAATAAAATAGAATAAAAATAGAATAAAATAATAATAATTTACCATTAGTCAAAAGACCTCTCAACACTCGATTATTATCGTTCTTTTCCATTTTAGAATATTAATCAATTGATTTTGAAATTTCAAAATTTTAAAATAATTGTGACAAATTTTAGATTTGTCAATGTTTATAAAGAGAATGAATATTTTCCTGTCCCAGCCAATGAGAATATAGACACACACACATATACATTGAATATTTTACTCTCTCAACCAATCACACGCATGCATGTATGTAATGTAAATCACTCGTCTTACATGTGACTGCCTTTGTTAGTCATGCCTTTGTTAACTTGCACTGTGCATGCTTCAGGCATAGGTAGTCTTTATGTTACAATTAATAATATTTATTTGAATAATAATAAAATTAATTAAAAATAATAATATTTTTTCACAATAATAATAATAATAATATTAATAATAATAATAATAATATTAATAATAATATTAATAATAATAATAATATTAATAATAATATCAATAATAATATTAATAATATTAATAATAATATTAATAATAACAATCACAACAACAAAGGAAAGGATACATTTATTAAACATAAAATTTTATTAAACATCAAATTTTTTGTACAATAACCAAGCTAAACAATGTTGACCACATGTTTGGGTCAAGGGATTTTGAAACATAGTTTTATTATACACAATAGGTTTTCCCATTGTTTGTAGTTTTGATATCAACAAAGCCGGGTAATAAAAACCCATAGGATCGAACACGAATATATTACCAGGTTTCACATATATAGCTATCCAATGTTCTCCACCAAGATGAGACGATTGAGTATTCGGACAAACACATATTGATTTATTAAAAGACTCCACTGTTATTGTTGTATTGTGTGAGCAGTACCCTTGTGAGCATTACCCATAGGGGGACAAAATATTTTGTCGGATAGACTCGGAGTATATAGACTCGGTGTATATAGATTAATAATAATAATAATAATAATAATAATAATAATAATAATAATAATAATAATAATAATAATAATAATAATAATAATAATAATAATAATAATAATAATAATAATAATAATAATAATAATATGATATATAGCTCATTCGAAAGGTCTTGGATTGAGCTTTAAAATGAGCTATCGATTATTATTTTTCGTTGGCGGGAACTTTGAAAAATTTAAAAATAAAATAATAATATTTTTTAGAAATAATAATAAAAATAATAATATTTTTTAAAAATAATAATATGACCTTGATGACACATCGCGATGACTCATATGACCTTGAAAATGACCTTGGTGAGTCATAGGATGACTCAGATGACCTTGAAAATGACCTTGAAATTTTTTTTGACTTTGATGAGTCATCCTATGAGTCATATGACCTTGAAAAAATTTTTCCAGGGTCATATGAGTCTTAGTATAAGTCATATGACCTTGATGAGTCATAGGATGAGTCATGGTCTTTGTTTAAATGACCTTGAGAATTTTGATGAGTCATACTATGAGTCATATGACCTTGAAAAAATTTTCAAGGTCATATGAGTCATCGTGGGAGTCATACGCCCTTGAAAATGACCTTGATGAGTCATGGTATGAGTCATATGACCTTGAAAATGACCTTGATGAGTCATAGGATGAGTCATGGTCTTTGTTTAAATGACCTTGAGAATTTTGATGAGTCATCGGATGAGTCATGGTCTTTGTTTAAATGACCTTGAGAATTTTGATGAGTCATACTATGAGTCATATGACCTTGAAAATGACCTTGATGAGTCATAGTATGAGTCATATGACCTTGAAAATGACCTTGATGAGTCATATGGTGAGTCATGGTCTTTGTTTAAATGACCTTGAGAATTTTGATGAGTCATTGGATGAGTCATGGTCTTTGTTTCAATGACCTTGATGAGTCATGTGTCTTTGTTTAAAATTTCACCTTGAAAAAAAAATTTTTGACCCCCCCCCGGGGGGGTGCCAGAGGTGGCATGTGCCAGTGGTGACACATCCTACTACTACCGTGAAAACAAATCAATAAAATATAAATATTTCAGTAGAAACAAATAAAGTCCGTGTCAAATATAATTAGAAAAATAATCTATTGCAATTAAAATGAAAATATTTATCCGGACTCTATTCAAAGGTAATGATATCAGAAAAATGAACAGTGAAATATATTTCAAATCACATTTATTCTAATTTTGTAGGGAGTGTCAAATAGTTTCGACAAAATATTACTTTGTATTTATTTTCAAGGATTTGTTTTATTATTGTTTCCCTCCATTAGTTATGTCAGCAAAATACTATGTTTGAATATAGTAATGATCAAATAATTATGATAAGTGTTTTAAATTTAATATTTTTAATGATTCAATACTATTAATTTTTGTTATTTATTTTTAATTTATTTTTGTTTAAGCACTTTATAACAAATATTTTGTTTAATCGAAATATTGGTGCAGGACCGGCCCTAGGGCATACGGGGCCCAAGGCAGCAAACGATGAGCCGGGCCCATTCCCGAGGCAGCAGACGAGGAGCGAGACCCATGCAAAAAATTGCATTTCTACATATATTAAAATAATGGGAAATAAAAAATTAAATTACTTAAATTTTTATTCTATAACAGCGTTGACACATCAATAATTACAGTTTTATTCATTTAACTGAAGATCACAAAACTCAAAAAAGAATTAATAATTAAAATGTTTTGTTTTGGCATGCAAATTGACAGTTCATATATAACTCTACATTATAAACTATATACATTATAGCGTTGGTTTAGTTGTATCTTCTACTTCCACCTTGTTTTTACAACTTACAAGCAAATCTTCCGAGCTTTGGCGGGTGTAAAATCTGTAATAAGTTCATTATTGTTAAGATCCTTAGCAACATCATTCTCAATTGACAAAATAGTTAAGTTACTGAGCCGATCTTGAATCATTGTTGATTGCATATAGATTTTAATAAGTTTAAGTTTCGAAAAGCTTCTTTCTCTGGAACCAACAGTGACAGGAATAGTTAGAAGTATTCGAAGTGCAATGTGTGTGTTAGGAAAGTCACTATAACGCTTGTTTACTAACAGAAACTAAAAAATCTTAACAGGATCGTTGTAGGTGGCTGCAGGAATTATGGAACTCAATGATTGCAACTCTTCAGCAACCATGAAACCATCAATATATTTACTTCCGCAGTTTGTGAGCTTTTTCTCCAGATTCATACTGCAATTCAGTAGATCATTTTTTTTGTAATTGATGAAAGTAGGGTGATTGGAGCCCGCGAAACCAGGAGCCCG
Source organism: Schmidtea polychroa (assembly GCA_959609185.1). Lineage (NCBI taxonomy): Eukaryota > Metazoa > Platyhelminthes > Tricladida > Dugesiidae > Schmidtea > Schmidtea polychroa. Next base: position 15,030 of record CAUHTR010001736.1, on the reverse strand, counting down.
CGGGGACAAAGACATATACCCCCCCCCCCCCGGGGTAAAAATTTTTAATTTTTTTTTTTCAAGGTCAAATTTTTTTTTCAAGGTCAAATTTTTTTTTTTCTTTAAAAACAGGAGCCCGCGGGGACAAAGACAATTTTTTCAAATTTTAGAATCTTTTTTAATTTTTAGAGTTCCCGCCAACGAAAATTCATCCACGATGGCTCATTTTGAAGCTCATTGCGAGACCTTTCGAATGAGGTATAGACATCCCTATTATCTTTATTATTGGTAAAGATATTATTATTTTTAAAAATATTATTTTTCAAGGTCAAATTTTTTTCTTTAAAAACAGGAGCCCGCGGGGACAAAGACATTTTTTTTTTCAAGGTCAAATTTCTTTTCAAGGTCATTTAAACAAAGACCATGACTCATTCAAGGTCATTTAAACAAAGACCATGACTCATTCAAGGTCATTCTCAAGGTCGTATGACTCATTCAAGGTCATTCTCAAGGTCGCATGACTCATTCAAGATCATTCTCAAGGTCGTATGACTCATTCAAGGTCATATTATTATTTTAAAAATTATTATTATTTTTTTTTTTCAAGGTCAAATTTTTTTTTCTTTAAAAACAGGAGCCCGCGGGGACAAAGACAATTTTTCCATAGTTCCCGCCAACCAAAATTATTCAACGATAACTCATTTTAAAGCCCATTTCAAAACCTTTCGAATGAGGTATAGACATCCTTACTATCATTATTATTGGTAAAGATATTATTATTTTTTCAAAATATTATTTTTCAAGGTCAAATTTTTTTCTTTAAAAACAGGAGCCCGCGGGGACAAAGACATTTTTTTTTCAAGGTCATTTTTTTTTTTTTCCAAGGTCATTTTTTTTTCAAGGTCATTTTTTTTTCAAGGTCATTTTTTTTTTTCAAGGTCAATTTTTTTTTTCAAGGTCAAACTTTTTTTTTTCAAGGTCATTTTTTAAAATTTAAATTTACAGAGTTCCCGCTAATGGAATTAATTAAACGGTGACTTATTTTGAAGCCCACTACAAGACCTTTCGAATGAGATATAGACATCCTTACTATCATTATTATTGGTAAAGATATTATTATTTTTTCAAAATATTATTTTTCAAGGTCAAATTTTTTTCTTTAAAAACAGGAGCCCGCGGGGACAAAGACAATTTTTTCAAATTTTAGAATCTTTTTTAATTTTTAGAGTTCCCGCCAACGAAAATTCATCCACGATGGCTCATTTTGAAGCTCATTGCGAGACCTTTCGAATGAGGTATAGACATCCTTACTATCATTATTATTGGTAAAGATATTATTATTTTTTCAAAATATTATTTTTCAAGGTCAAATTTTTTTCTTTAAAAACAGGAGCCCGCGGGGACAAAGACATTTTTTTTTTCAAGGTCATTTTTTTTTTCAAGGTCATTTTTTTTTCAAGGTCATTTTTTTTCCAAGGTCATTTTTTTTTCAAGGTCATTTTTTTTTTTCAAGGTCAAATTTTTTTTTTCAAGGTCAAAAAAAAAATTTTTTTTTCAAGGTCATTTTTTAAAATTTAAATTTACAGAGTTCCCGCCAACGAAAATTATTCAACGATAACTCATTTTAAAGCCCATTTCAAAACCTTTCGTATGAGCCATATATCCTATTATTAACATTATTATTTCTAAAGATATTTTTATTATTATTATTATTATTATTATTATTATTATTATTATTATTATTATTATTATTATTATTATTATTATTATTATTATTATTATTATTATTTTATTATTATTATTATTATTATTATTATTATTATTATTATTAATATTAATATATACTCTGAGTTTATCCGACAAAATATTTTGTCCCCCTATGGGTACTGCTCACAAAGGTAATGCTCACGCTCAACAACTCGCAAGGGTACAATGATATTATTAAACAATGTAATACAACACATATTTTCTAAATTTATTATTATTATTATTATTATTATAACATTATTATTACTTTATTATTATTATTATTATTATTATTATTATTATTATATAATTTCAAATTTCTATCACAAATCATGGTTAACTAAAAACATAGTCGAATATTATAAAATTTATAGTATTGTGTTAGCACACACTCGTTATAATAATTATCAATATGAATATAGTTTTCCTGGTGTATCAAATCAAAACCTTTCTTTTACATTTATAGTCTATCAACCAATCAGAATCATACGGTATTAGTATAAATAAAACATTATATTTTAAATTATTTTAGAAATGTCTCATTTTATTGAAAATATTTTAAGCGAAGTTATCAACAAGAACATCATGGAAAGCCTCAGTTACTTGGTCGATCGGACAGAAAAAATTATCGAAGGGAATCACATCGATTACGAAGATATGCTCAAGTCAGATTGCCTAGAAACAAAAAAGTTTTATTTTCACCGGATATTTAATTGTCTATGTGATGACGAGATGAAGTGGACCCGAATAATAGTAGGGTTTGCTTATATGAAAATCATCATAGAAAAAAGTTTATGGGACTCCGAGCACTATTATCAGTGGTCTCAAGAAGTAATACTTTTATAATCTATATTTTAATAATATTTATTTTCTAGATAATCAAGTCCAAGTTTACACCATGGATAGAAGCCAATGGCGGATGGGGTGTATTGAACCAACTCGCTCGAAATGCAAAAGAAATCGACGAGCACAAAATGAAGTTTAAAACCTATGTAAAACTTGCAACAGGCGTTGCTATTTTGTATGTTATATCTCGATTTTTAAATAAAAATTAATGTAGTTATTTTGTATTTTAAATAGATTTTTAAATAAAAAATTAATCTAGTTATTTTGATTTTTAAATAAAAATTAATATAGTTATTTTAAATAAATTTACAAACAATAATTAACTAAAATTTATTAACACATTCGCAGTCGTCATCTCCACATTTCATTATATTTTCAACGACATGATCAATACAATCATTCGTAATATTATCTTTAGGTTCCTCTATAGGTTCATCTATAGGTTCATAGATTTCCTCATCAATTTCTTGAGTATCGGTTTCTTGAGTTTCTTCCTGATCGTCAAATCCTGAATCTTGACTCTCAACTACCCAGCCGATATTTAATGCATTTGTAACAGATAATATGTCCTCAATTTTTACACCAGCTATTTCTGCTAATTTTTCCAACAAAAAGTTGATTAATAATTCTAAATAATAAATAATTCGGTATTTAATTAATCATGTTAACCTTTTTCTGCAGTCATTTTCATCACTTTAAAGCTATATTTTAAGTTTGTTTATAGATTTTCTTTGTTAAATTTGCATGTCATTTGCATTTATGTTGCAATTAATAAATAGAAAAAACAAATATGACTAATACATTTATTAAATATAACACTAAAATATTTGTGAAAGTCTAGCAGACATAATTTTCCAAATAGGAGAATATACATCATTATTATCAACTTTATATCCCTGGATTGCAATTGTTATATACCAATTTTCATTTTCTTTGAAACTGATTTCATCAAATGCATCATAAAATTTAGCATATCTGTTGTTGAACCAGGCATGTTGATTACACGATAGATTCGAATCTATCCGTTTAAAAACATCATCAATAGTTTTAACATCTATCATTGAAAGCATGCCGGATAAGAATTGAAATTTAGTTGGAATTAGCTTGACGGGTGCAACCAATTTCATATTGATTTCTTCTTTCAAAAAATACATTTTGTAGTTGTGGAACATTTGAACTGGTTGTACCATTTCTTTAGGTTTTTCGGTGCATGAAATTTTCTTGGTCATCGTAAATAATGATTAAAATGAAATGTTACAAGGTTTATATACCTTTGACTCATGCCTATCAACCAATCAGATTATAGCATGTCTTTGTTTAAATTGCATGTCATTTGCATTAATGTTGCATTAATGTTTTTATTATAAATATTGTTTTTATTATTATTATTTCTAATATTGTTATTACTATTATTATTTATATTTCTAATATTATTACTATTATTACTATTTCTATTACTATTATCATTTCTATTATTTCGATTTACAAAAACAAAACAATTCAACATAAAAATTTATTTTGATACAATCTGACTCGAGTGGTGATTTCTCAGAGTCTTCACCAAACACCATTCAACATATTGTTGATAACGGAAATTGCAGCAGCTACAACCGAAAATGCAAGGAGCCTCTGGTTTCATTTCTTTCATCACCCTTCCTATCTTGACATCCCATAGAAAGGTGTTTATTATATCGAATATCCAGATTCGTGTTTGGTTGTATACCAAATCCGGAATGATAGCTGGATCTCTATCTTGTAGAATTTCATTTAATTCTGGATAATAGAAGCATAATCTTTGCAGGATAATTGATTGATATTCATCTGTAAAAATATATATTAATGTAATAATAAAAATTTGAAATTACCATAATTTGCATGCTCTTTCATTGAGGTGATTGCGGAACTTTGTATGTTGTACATTTTTGTTGAATAAATGATTTCTAAACAGAAAACATATTGTTTAAAACAATCATTAACCAATTAGAAATTAACCAATTAGAAATTGACCAATGAAATTATCTCATTTCGAACATTGTCAACAAATTCCCTATACTCCAAATTTCTCAACCCCAGCATGACAACCTTTCCACTAGCAAACACGTTGACACATACAGGGTTATATTTTATTAGTCTTAGTGCGGGAAACAATTCCGGTTCAAACATACAATCACATTTTTTCGACATGTTATATAGATTGATACTATGTCCCATATCCATAGTAATTGTAATTGATTGGATTTTAATATTATTTATTCGATATTGTAATTTATTAATATCCAAGGGTTTCTTACATCCCATGATTCTACATTTACCAGTCTTGAAAAATATTATCGGGTATTTCCCGCTTCTATCGATAATTTGCTGGGGTTTTCCTGGTGGGAACCTCATATTTGTTACATCAAAATTTCCTCGATAATTTATATTTGCTAACATTATTAAATCATTTATGAAAATTAGTCTTTATATACAAATTGAGTACGAGTTCATTAAATCATCGAATATAAACAAATACACATATATAAAATTTTTGAAATGGAATTAAGAAATGATGCAGTATACCAAATCGTTGGTCCGAGTGGTAGTGGAAAAACATTATTTGTTTGCAAATTACTAAAATCAAATTTATTCAAAACAAAATTCAACAGGATTTATTGGCATAGGGGTGCTGATGAAGAACATGGATTAACGCAATCAAGTTTCTGTAAATTAAAAAACATGAAAATAGTAAAGGGATTCGATAAAAACTGGTCCAGCCGGTTAAAGAAAGGTGATGTCATTATTATCGATGATTTGTATCAAGAAGCTAATAAAGAAAAAGATTTTAATAATTTATTTACTAAAATCAGCAGACATGTCGGTGTAACAGTAATTTTCATAACACAAAATCTATTTCATCAAGGTGGTGCACATCGAACACGTAATTTAAATGTACAATATTTAGTTATTTTCAAGAATCCTAGAGATGCAACAGTGATTGATTTTCTTGCACGTCAAGCATACCCTAACAATCGTAATTTTCTTATCAGTGCATTTCAAGATGCTACAAAAATACCTCATGGATATATATTTCTTGATTTCACACAACAATGTCCCGATGATTTACGAGTAAAAACAGATATTTTCAACCCAAAAGGTGCCATGGTTTATAAACAAAGTTGAAAACCTCTATGAATAATAATGTTTCTAAAAGCAAGGGTGAAAAATATTAGGAAATTAAGAAAAGGTATTAGAAAGACTATTAAAGTTCCAACAGTTCCACCAACAACTAGTTATACACCGTCTAAAAAACTTGTAACTGAAAATTTCTCTGCAATGAATCTTATTTCGAAAAATCCAAAACCTAAACGTAAAACCAGTAAACGTAAAACTGGTAAAAAAGTAGTTAAAAATCATCGCAGTTTTCCATTTTTTAATGCATTGTTAAAGGCCCCGAGTATGAAAAGAATGAATATATTGCAATCATTCCCAAATTTTGTTGTTGATGATTTACTCAATATTATACTTAAAGTAGTCAAAGGCAAAATTAAAATCAGTAAATCAAAAAAGCATTTATTGAGCAAACATAGGAAACCATTGTTATCTTTAGTAAATAATAAAAATCGTAAGCAAATGAGGAAAATTATATATAAACAACAAGGTGGATTTATTGGTGCATTGATACCTCTGGCATTATCATTATTAGGTGGAGTTGTAGGAAATCAATGATAAACAATGGGTGCTAATCCTTCATTGCCCGACATTAAATTTAATTTTAAATCTTCTTGCTGTAATGGAGAAGATTTGGACGAACCCAGAAGACGAAGCCGGTTTCGGTGGAGTGGCAAAATTAAACAGAAGAGTTCCGAATTCGAAAAAAGAAACCCAGAAGTGGTTATCAGATCAGCTTGCGTACAGTTTGAACAAACCAATGCGGAAAAGATTTCCAACAAGAGCCTATAAAACATTTGGTATTGACGATTTATGGCAAATGGATTTGATGGAGATGATACCTTATTCGAAAATTAACAATGGGAATAAATATATTTTAACATGTATTAATGTATACAGCAGGTTTGCACGAGCAATACCAGTCAAGGCAAAATCTGCAGATGAAATGTCCAAGGCAATTAATATTTTATTTAAAGATGGACATCCTAATAACTTGCAAACAGATTTAGGTATTATTATTATTATTATTATTATTATTATTATTATTATTATTATTATTATTATTATTATTATTATTATTATTATTATTATTATTATTATTATTATTATTATTATTATTATTATTATTATTATTATTATTATTATTATTATTTTAGGTAAAGAATTCTACAATAGCAAAGTTAAGCAAATCCTCGATAAACTGAAAATAAATCACTACTCGGTACATTCTCAATACAAAGCTGCCCATGTTGAAAGATTTAATAGAACATTGAGAGATAGATTAAAGAAATTGTTCGTGCATCAAGGTAATAAAAAATGGGTAAATGCTTTACCGAAAATAATAACAAGTTATAATCATTCATCACATCGAGGACTGAATGGATTGAGACCGGTTGATATTACATCAAAAACATTCTATTCTAAGAAATCTGTAAAAATTGCAAAACCTAAATATAAAGTCGGTGACCATGTTAGAATTAGTAAAATTAGTGCATCACCATTTATTAAAAATTTTGATACAAATTGGAGTGATGAAGTCTTTGTAATTTCAAAAATAAATACTAAACAGAATCCTGTAATGTATGTCATCAAAGACAATGATAATAATATTGTACAAGGGAAATTTTATGAGCAGGAATTACAAGTCATTCCTCCCCCAAAAGTATTTAGAATTCAAAAAATATTGAAAACTAAAAAGGTCGGTAAGGATAAACAATACTATGTCAAATGGCATGGTTATCAAAACCCGTCATGGATATCAGCAAAAGACCTAGTAAAGTGAATTTTTATATTATTTTACCGAGCAATAGTTGCCCATTAATTCATCCAGACAATCAAGCCAGTAAATTTATGGTCAATCTCCAGAATCCGATTTCTTTAAATGGTGACTGGGAAGTTGCACTGCAAGATTTTACATTCGTGTACAACACATTCCCATTTTATAGTCAATGTAAGATTGATTTCAAAAGGAATATTGTGAAAACATGTAGCGGTATCTTTGTTATCAGTAATTATGATAAAACATATCATATTCCGAATCAAATATTAGATTCGCATTGCTATATGTTTTACAAGGATGGATTAAATATCAGTTGTGATTTTAAACCATTTACAATAACATTCGAAACTATTGAAGATGCCAAACGAATGGGTTGCAATAAGTTGAAAAATATTGTTACGGAGACCGAGTATTTATTACGTTTTAATCTATTTGAAGCAAACAGTGTAATGAAAGAAGAAATCAAAATATCTGTATCGTATAATGATGAAGTTGAAGAATCATTTACCTTTGCTGATGAATTATATTTGATAAACTTGATGATTTACTTAAATATTTAAAGTTCAATTGTTCACACATATTTAAAAATTTGGAAATTGTGAAAGATTTGATGTTTACCTTCAGTTTGAATGAGGATATTTGCGAAGTTACATTTGATAAAAATTTGGCAAATTCACTTGGATTAGATAAGCAAAAATATCGAGAAAAATCGACTGGTATACGCAAACCAAGAATACTAGAACATCATCAACAAATGTTTATATATACTAACATTATCGAACCCATAATTGTTGGTGATTCCAGTGTTCCTCTTTTGAAATCGGTATGGATTGGAAAATATGAACATGATGAAGTTGTCAATATAAATATCGATAATCCCATGTATTTACCAATAGCAAGTTCATGTATAAACAATATAGAAATAAATATTCGTGATGATAGTGGAAAACTTATAAACTTTCCAAAAGGTTCAAAAACTCATTTGACATTACATTTTCGTAAAGTAGATGGCAAATTCTGATATTATTAGTATGTATAGTGGTAGCCAATCTGGCGGTGAATTACCATATTTTATTGGTAAACAGTACGGATCGGGATGGTTGAGAACAATTGGTAGATTTGCATTGCCTATTCTTAAACGTATTGGTAGTTTTGGTATGAAAACTGCAAAAGATGTTATTATGAATGAACAGAAAATATTACCATCTCTAAAAACAAATGCTTTAGCAGAATTAGGGAAAGTTTTACCCGGGGTTGCAGGTATGTTTCAAAAAGATACGCCTCCAGCTCATGCTCCAAAACGTAAAAGACATGGAATATCACGTATAAACAAACGAATGAAAGGACATGGAACTATATTTGCAAAATGATTTGTGGTAAATCCGAATTATGTATATTTGATAGACCGTCGCCCCAGGCTGTAATAGAATTTGGGGCATTTGAGGAAGTTTTTCCTATGAATTCAATTACCGATAGTAGAAATGATATCGAGTTTTATATTAATGGTTCGCAAACTGAATATTTAGATTTGAACGATACTTTATTGACTGTTCAGATTAAGGTTGTAGATAAAGATAGAAAAGTTTTGGATGCCAATGCAGATGTAATACCGAACAATTTCCTGTTTCATACTCTTTTTAAAGATGCAGTGTTGGGATTTAATAATATTAAGATTGAGGGCGGAAATAATACATTCATTCACAAGGCATTAATAGAAACTATTTTAAATTACAATTCCGATACTAAAAATACATGTCTTACTCCTATGGGCTATGGCAGTGATGATGAAAGAAAAAAGTGGGTAAAAGGCTCAAAGGTTTTCACCATGTGCTCATCATTACAACTTGATTTTATGGATCAACCGAAATATTTACTACCGGGAGTTAATGTACATATTAGACTGAAAAGGTCTGATTCTGCATTATCTCTTACTAGTGCAACTACTACACCAATATGTCAATTAGTTGATGCAAAATTATTGGTGAGAAGAGTTCGAGTAGACCCGTCAGTATTAGCAGGTCATCAATTGGGCCTTAATTCAAAACATGCAATTTATCCATTAAAAACAAAGGAAATTGTACAATTCGCTATTGCTAAAGGTGCTTCATCATTCTATAAAGAACAAATATTTGGTGACAGAAGAATGCCTAATTTTATTCTGATAACATTTCAAAGTGAAGCACAATATAATGGATCATATATTGCTTCCAGCTCAATTTTCAAAAACTTTGGTGTTACATCATTGACTTTGTCGAAAAATACGGATTATAGAGAAACATATATTCAAGATTTCGAGAATGACAATTACTGCGCGACATATATGCAGAGTATTGTTAGAAATCTGGGTTATTTAGATAAAAATTTGAATTGCGGAATAACTCTAGAAGATTTTAAAAGCAAATACCCATTTTTCACATTTGTTTTAGCCCCTGATTTTGATTTAAATCAAAGTCAATTACCTCAAAATGGAAATTTACGACTGGATATAAAGTTTGCAAAAGCTATTACTGAACCAGTACATGTTATAATATATGGAGTATTTGAAAATGAAGTTCAAATTACTGCAAATAGAACTGTGTTGGTATAAATGTATACAGAAACATAAAAGTTGTCATGGAGTAAGTTGTTTTTTATACTCTGGATTTATTTAAATAGTTCTGTTCAGGTCAATAAAATCGGAAAACAGATATTGGGAAATGAATTTGTAGGAGTTTTTCCTCTTGATAAAATTCCATATTTGAGCAATAATCAAGCAATAATCGTCAATACTCAATCGTCTCATCTTGGTGGAGAACATTGGATAGCTATATATGTGAAACCTGGTAATATATTCGTGTTCGATCCTATGGGTTTTTATTACCCAGCTTTGTTGATATCAAAACTACAAACAATGGGGAAACCTATTGTGTATAATAAAACTATGTTTCAAAATCCCTTGACCCAAACATGTGGTCAGCATTGTTTAGCTTGGTTGTTGTATAAAAAATTTGATGTTTAATAAATGTATCCTTTCCTTTGTTGTTCTTAGTATTAATATTATTATTTTTACTATTATTAATATTATTAATATTATTAATATTATTATTATTATTATTATTATTATTATTTATATTATTATAATTATTTATATTATTATAATTATTATTATTATTATTATTATTATTATTATTATTATTATTATTATTATTATTATTATTATTATTATTATCATTTTAATATTATTATTAATATTATTATTTAAATTAACATTCATGATTGCAGTTAGCAACCATGAATGCTACAAAGACATTATGTGTTTAATGCGTGATCAGTGCATAAAGATTGATTAATAACAAAGACAATGCATGATCAGTGCATGTCACATAAAGAAATATAATTAATTGTGCATGCATGCAAATTTTACTCACCATTTGGTGTGTATAATGAAAAATGTGTGTCCAGCTCGACTGTGATTGGATGAGACCTGAAAGTATAATGTTTCCTTATAAACATTATACTTTCTCTAAATCATCACAATTAATCTAGAAAAATTTTAAAATGAACAATCAAAGCAATATTTTACGAGCCATGTTAACTGGTGGCAATGGTATGTTCTTATTTATTTTTAATATTATTTTAATTCTATTTTTCTTTAGAAAATCTATGGTTTGAAATAACCGAAAGAGATACAATTATCATTGAAGATGAAGAAGAAATTATTATGTTAGAATCTGATGATGACACAATGAGTAAATTAATTTTATTTAATTAATTAATTTAAAGAATGATTTAGGTGATTGTAAAATAATTGAAATTTCTGAAACGGCCGAAATAAATGAAATGGTGGAATCATCATGTAAATTTAATTTATTTTATTTTATTTTATTAAAAAACCTTTTAGTTACAAATGTTGACTTGGACGATGAAATTAATGGTCAAGCTCGGGAAGCGTCGACTCTAGATGATGAAATTGTTACCCCTATGCGGGATGATAAAATTGATGAAATTATTGTCCCTATGCGGGATGATAAAATTGATGATGATGAAATTGATGCCCCAACTCGTGATGTCCTCTCTGAGGATGAATCCGATTCTGATATAGAATCGAAATGTTAGTTTTTGTTGATTTATTTTAAACATTTTAAAATAACTATTTTCTTAAAAACTTATTAATTTCAAAATAATTATTTTCTTAAAAACTTATTAATTTCATAAGTATTTAAATTATTTAAACATTTTCATAATAATTCACGAACCTTTCTGGAACATTTCATAATATTATTTACAATTTGAAAATTAATACGTTTTTAAGAAAATAATAGAATTTGAGCAAAGTAGTTTAAAACTATAGCTATCCTTATATTATAATAATATAATAATAATAATAATAATAATAATAATAATAATAATAATAATAATAATAATAATAATAATAATAATAATAATAATAATAATAATAATAATAAATTCCCAACGTAGTTTGCATTGAGCACGCAACTACATGTTGTCTCTATATAATAATAATAATAATAATAATAATAATAATAATAATAATAATAATAATAATAATAATAATAATAAAGTTCTAACATAGTTTGCAACTATATGCAACAAATGTCTGAAAATAATCCAATTTATATGATTTAAGTGAACATATATATTAATATTTAATTCATTTATCAATAATTATTAAATGAATTAAATAATAATATAATGATAATATTTAAGATAATTATGAATGATATTATAATTTATATATTTATATATTTTATCAGGCAAACTGTATAAGAAGTACTGTCAGTCATCGATTGGACATAGCTTGACATGTCATAAATTAATGAAAAAATACTATGGTCGTAAATTCTACGGCACCCGCTTTTTTATATGTCCTAAATGCGAAACAGCCCAGAAATTAAAATATTCAGTTTTTTACACCGAACACTGTTGCACATCTAAACCAGTTTATTTTGAATAAAAAGATGTTGCTAAACAGAATTATGGCCAAGAACCCTGTTAATAATAAAACTTATATAAACAATAGTACAAATAATAATAATTCTCCAAATCTTAATAATAAAAAATAATAAAACTTATACAAACAATAGTACAAATATTAATTCTACAAATCTTAATAATAAAAATAGTACAAATAACAATAATAATATTCTAAATAATAATTCTACAGATATTATTAAAAATAATAATTCAACAGATCTTATTAAAAATAATAATAATTCTACAAATCTTAATAATAAAAATAGTACAAATAACAATAATAATAATAATTCTACAGATCTTATTAAAAATAATAATTCAACAAATCTTATTAAAAATAATAATTCAACAAATCTTATTAAAAATAATAATTCAACAAATCTTATTAAAAATAATAATTCAACAAATCTTATTAAAAATAATAATTCAACAAATATTATTAAAAATAATAATTCTACAAATCTTATTAAAAATAATAATTCAACAAATCTTATTAAAAATAATACTCCACATAATAATAATATTAATACAAATAGAAAACGGTCTGCTGTAAATATCGCACAATGTATCCCAGCTAAAATTCAGAAGGTTGATACCATCATAATAAGTGATGATGAAGAATTTTTAATTAATCAAATAGGAGGGTCTATTGATATAAATGATGAGCCCGAAATAGAAATTGATTTGAGAGGATCTCGTAAAATATTCGTTTCGATTTGGAACACAAGAACTTAGTTCAAATCGCCCTCACCGATAAAATTATTTATAAGCTCAACCGAGAAATTGAAAAGATGGGGTCTGTTAAAGTACAGTTTACAGTACTTATTCAATTTGAAAAAGATGGGGAAATTAAAGATAATTTCTTTTCAAATAGTGCGAGTGTTTTTTCCGACAATTTTCTTATCGATGGTGTGAGTCGATTAAATGAGAAAATTGAAAAATTTACTTATTTAGGTAGTGGATGGAGAGTAGTAAGGATTAAAGAAATTGATTTTATTTTGACCACATTTTACCCTATAAGTCGATTAGCTGGCCATAGTTTTATACCTACACCAGCGGCATTGGTTAAAAAGCAAGCAATTGTGAACGTAAGAAACAATGATCATGCTTGTTTTATATATAGTGTTTTATCACTATTAAAGCGTAACGTAATTTTCCGACATAGGGAGCGTGTTACTAGTTATACTAGTTACCTAGAAGAACTAAATTATGACCCTATTAAGGATTGCCCAATGAGGCTATGTAATATTCCTAAGTTTGAACGAAAAAACGATGATTTAAAACTGGCCATCAATGTTTTCGAGTATAGGCCTACCCCATCTAAGAGTAACAATAATGATAAGATTATGTACCCCATCATCCTCACCTAAATATAATTCACCGTTCCAAAGTCACTTGCGGTAATCCGATTAATCTTTTACTATTACAGGACGGTGACAATTATCATTATACAGCCATTTTTAATTTAAGTAAATTAATGAATTGTCATTCGAGTAGCACATGCAATACCAGAATTCAGGTTAACTGGTGCCCCCATTGTCTAAACGGCTTTAGATATAAAAATGCATTTGACGCACATGTTGCATTGTGTATAAAAAAATCAAATAGGAACTACTTTGTACACGCTCCCTAAAAATAAAAATTTAAAATTTAAAAACTTTGCAAAAATGATTACCCCACCGTTTGTAATTTATGCGGACTTTGAGGCCATTTTGCCTAGGGATATTAAACATCACCAGATACATATGCCGATTACAGCAGGCCTATTATTAATAAATAATTACACAAACACAAAATCGTATTTTAATTTTGTCGGAATAGGCTGTGTTTTAGATTTTTTGAAAAAAGTGGAGGAAATTGCTGTCACAATTGTCCAGCCATATTATGATATTCATGGTAGAAAACCAATGCAGACTCTGTCTTTCAATGAGGAACGGGAGTTCAATGCTTGTAGGACCTGTTATCTTTGTAAAATGTTCATAAGAGATCGAGTTAGGGATCATTGTCATTTCTCAGGTAAGTATCTCGGTGCTGCTTGTAGGAAATGCAATATTTCTAGACGAATCCAAAAGCAATTACCTATTATTTTCCATAATTTGAGGGGATATGATCTCCATCATATTTTGAAACATGGTTTGAATGATTTTCCATCTTGGAAATTAGATATCATTCCAACCACTACCGAAAAATTTATTTCACTTATCGTTCATATTGACAATTTGGCTGTTCGTTTCATCGACAGCATGCAATTTGTCAATTCTTCGTTAGCAAAGGCTGTTAGTACACTTTCTAATTTACCACTGACTTCGTCTGTTTTCGAGGGTATAATTGTGAGAGCAAAGGGTATCTTTCCTTACGACTTTGCCACATCGCTTGAGGTCCTACAAACAACTTATGAATTACCTCCAATTTGGGGTTCAGTATCCGATGATGAATATGCTACCGCCCAAGAAATTTGGACTCAGCAAAATTGCGAGACAATGTTAGATTACATGTTAATCTACTTAAAATTAGACGTGTTCCTCCTTGCGGATTATTTTCAACAATTCCGTGCAAAC
>CAUHTR010001735.1:0-69496 GCA_959609185.1 Schmidtea polychroa | reverse complement strand
TGATTTCTTGATAGTAGCATTTATTAAGTGATAATATTTCTCTGCGAAAGTCTTAAATTATCAATTAAATAATATTACCTTGAAAAAATAAATAATAATAATAATAATAATAATAATAATAAAAATAATAATAATAATAATAATAATAATAATAATAATAATAATAATAATAATAATAATAATAATAATAATAATAATAATAATAATAATAATAATAATAATAATGATAATAATAATAAAACAATACAGTGATAATTTAAGCCTTTTGCTGCGAATAAGATAGTCCTTGTCAATCCTTGTCAATCCTTGTCAATCCTTGTCAATCCTTGTCAATCCTTGTCAATCCTTGTCAATCCTTGTCAGTCCTTGGAGATTGACAAGGACTATCTTATAGTCGAAATTTTTTTCATTAAATACATTATTGGCAGCAAAATGCTTAAATTATCACTTTATTGTTCTAAATAATGTATGCTGCTACCAAGAAATCATCACTTTATACTAATAATAATAATAATAATAATAATAATAATAATAATAATAATAATAATAATAATAATAATAATAATCCCGCGTGCGTAAAATTGCTCTTTGAAAGATCTTTAAAATGAGCCATCAATCAATGAAACCCATGGTCGGGAAATCTCAATAATTTAATTTTTTTAATTTGACATTGAAAATATGACCTTGACTTTATAAAATATGACATTAACCTTAAAATACGTCCTTGGACTTGATCATCAAAAAAAGTATGTCATCGTTGAACCACTTAATAATATTTTAAAAATAATAATATGACCTTGAATGAACCATAGTCTTTGTCTCAATGACCTCGAAGGAGCCATACGACCTTGAATGAGTCATTCGATGAGTAATTGTCTTTGTTTCAAATTTGACCTTGAAAAAGTTCAAAAAATTTTCCTGTCGGGGGGGGGGGGATAAGTGGTTTAGCGGTGACATATACATCTACTAAGGGAAACTAAAATTCCAAATTGACGATCATTGAAAGGAATAAATTACTTCCCTATATAACATTAATTTGACCAAAAAAGCCACGAATCTTAGGAGAAACAAGAATTTTTTTATAAATAAGGAGAAAATTATAGTGCAATTTTGTGTTCCTATGATAATAATGATAATAAATAAATTTTAGAATGTTTGGACACCGATAACACTTTTTTAAACGATAAAACTTAGGGATTAACGGAGGCGGAAATTTTCCTTTAGGAAAAATATAACATTCAAATTAGGCTAATCTTGGTGGCTGGGAATTCTTACTTAATTCAATGATAATTCGTACCAGAGTAGACTGGATTGATAGTGATTAAATAGATTTATTTCGTTCTCGTTCTTTTTCTTTTGAGACATAAGTGAATGGTCGGAGTTTGCTGATGAATTGTCACGGGTAATGAGAATGGCGAGTTGCTTGAATGATACAAGGGATGAACACGGAATGATGGTGCCAGGCACAAAAATCTTAATAAAACAAATCTTAATAATACGAAGTGCAAATTAACAATCCGACTCCGTTACAGCTGAGTTCTATTTAAATAATAATAGGAAATACAGTCGGCGATGGAGAATAATAGGAACAGATGAGTTATCGCAAATATGACACGTCTTATTTTCGAATTAAATTAAGAAGCAGATGTATGCCTTTACAAATTAAAGTTTCTATTTCTCTTTCAGCGATCCAATTAATGGAAAATTTGCGGTCCGATAAGGAAATCGCCTTAAAACAGGGGTAACGGAGCTTCAATGTCGACTCATTAAGTTAAAGGGACGGTGCAGATAGATCGAGAGCACCTGGCTTTGTCTTACCAAAATGCAGAAGCGTCTGAAGCTGATCCAACAACTGCAGCTCCAGAGTCCTATGTACAAGTGACTATCAGAAAAGGGGCCTAAATGAAAGTCGGACACAGGCCTTCTATCGGCAGTCTGCGAACCTGCTTGAGTACTTGCCGATTAAAGTATACACATCTATGCACACTTTACTCTGGCATTCACCCACTCACGCACTTGATACAGTTCCAGCGTTGATCACTCAACGGGTATCGGGTTGTACAGCATTCTTGTATCCTGGACTAAGCTGAAAACAGCACAAAAGGGTTAAATATGGATTATCTGTCACCCACAATACTGAATCAATGTACGCACACATACTCTCACACTAAAATTAGGGTATATATACCAACGCATTTTCAGTCACAAATCACTCAGCCATATTTAACTTTTACCAACTTGTGTTTAAAACTGTATTCCAGTTTTTGAAACTGAAGCAACTAGTAAGTAAATTTTCATATTTGTACCTTTCGTTTGATAAATAAGTTGTTGGATAAGTTTTGTCTTTTGATTATTTTATTTCAAAAAGCGAACTCATTTCCCGCAATGTATCATTAACATTATAATGCATCTTTTCGGCCCACAGTCAACTGCACTCACAAGTAAACAAAATTAATTAATAACCAAAGGTTATACTGAACCGCGCTTACGGAACAGTTTTACCAACCAGTTTATCGTGAATTTCTTGGTGACCTGTGTGGACAATGACCAGTATCGGTGTCGTCTACATGTGGTGTTAAAATGAACAATTAAATCGACCGAGGCCACAACACACTTTTAGTTTGTGTGTAGCTCTAAGGTCTTTACATAACACTAAGAGTTCACTGTAACTGAGTCCAGTGGGCCAGTGTGATGGACAATTTTATAAACTAATAGTGCATAACGACCACATACCTAAATCACATTTAAAAACAAAGATTATAAGACACTAAGCGATCACTTGTCAAGAGTCCAATGGGCTGAGAGAAACGAGTATTTCAATATTATTGACGCAAAATCATCACCACATTCAACGAAGACTAGAATTGTTTCAACACCACTGAATGTAGAGAATGAAAGAGCCAGATTCCCAGCCTCAGAAAACAGTCAAATTCTGATAGAGAAAATTCCATGAACTTCCGTAGATATTGTGAGCTAATAAAGGAAATGAACAACAGGAATTTATTTAAATAAAATTTCGAAAACCAGTATTGATTATTGTCTCCGGTATTGCATGCCCTAACTGATACTGAAAGTGGATCATTTGGAGGAGATGTGGTTAATCTCCATCCAAATAAAAAGGCAACTAAAACCTTTTTCGAGTGGACCAAATATATAAATGCTTTGAATCAGAGAATTACCGGTAACCGATTCAACAAATTTTTTCCTTGCTATTCTATTTATTAAAAAACCTTGACTATGAATCAGTAAATATATCGATGTTTTAAATATTCACGAATTTTCGGCACTGCCTTTTTCAAATGAATTTGATGAAATTCAATACATTGAATTGGATAAGTATTGGCGAAAATTCAATTATAAAATTAATATCTTTGCCGGATAAACCGACTTTTTCTTTTTAGAAATTAAGAACTATAAGCTCAACATTCTTTTAACGGTCATAATTAAAGATTATCTTCTTGACACTTCTCATTAGGACCTTCAACGTCCTTAATACTCTAGAGCAGGGGTCCTCAAACTGTTTTAAATAGGGACCCACTAGCCAGAAACAAGGAACTTGGCGACCCAATACAAAATATTTTCCTTCTTTTGCAATCAACTTTATATTTACCAACTCTGACTAAAATATTTTCTCATTAAACGTATTTTAATTCTTTCAAAATTTTGGTAACAAAGTTTATTATTAAAGATAATTATTACAATTAATTATTCGAAATAAAAGAATAAATTTAAAAAACACAGTCGCATTCTCGAATAAATTTAGCATATTAATGAGATGGGTGAGCTTGCATATTGCTGACTAGCTTATCTATGCGTGGTTTTATTTTTGACAAACAGAGTCCCAAATCATTAGATACATTGAGACGGTTTCTGTATTTTGTTTTTATAGCAGTCATAGCAGAAAATCCTGATTCGCATAGATATGTTGTCGTAAATGGCAACAACACGTTTACTGCTCTTTCACACAGCCCAGTATATTCTTTTGAAGTATTAAGCCAAAAAGTTAGTGACGTAGTTTGTTTCATTTTTTTACAAATAGCATCCTCGCGACCCATGGTTTGAGAATAGATGCTCTAGAGGAATTGTTTTATGCAGTAATTTTGTAATTAAGTATTGTGGGTCCAAAGATATCGGTTTTAAAAATAAAGTTTAGAAATTACAGTTGGTAGATAAATTTCACTGATTTTTGAAGTCCTGAGATATACCTTCTAGTTAAATATGACTAAATGGCCTCAGCTCTCTTCAGTGATAAATGTAAATTCTATGTCAAATTTCATTTTTATATTTTTAATTGATTTCATTTGAATTTATCGGAATTAACAAATAAATAAAATTTCTTTATTAATCAAATAAAAAGAAATGAAATTTAAATTTAATTTGCAGCGAAAAAAATTTTAAAGTGAATATTGTCCATAGCAATAATACCATGCTCTTAGGCTGTCTAAAAAGCAATATCGGTCAAGAGTGGTGAAATAACATATTATATATCTGTGATGCACATATGGCCAATAGCATTTAAGCCAGCAACTAGTCGAAGAATCTGATTTGCTACAACGGCAACTAGCGAGGCATATTTTAATGCAGCCTGTTGTTGTACACATTCTGTAAGTTCTATCGAAAAAATAATAGCACCAATGATCTCTCGGTGCACATTTCTTAGTGGAAATCAACTTTCTTTTGAGGCATTTCCTATCGCATGGAGAAACAATAGGTTTCTCAGTACACTCACCACAAACAGTATTGCACACTTTTTTGCAGTTCTCAGCGTAATCCGTTGTCGTGGAGCAGCCCAAAAAGAGGCACAGGAAAATAAACTAGAAATTACATTTAAAATTGCAAATAAATAAATAAATGCCAAAAGAAACTCACTATCAACATGATTGAATGAAATGCTTTTCCAATGATTTCTATATATTGCATTTATACGCGGTTCAATTCGGATTAATAACGAAAAGGTTTTGATCTTATCCTAGATTTTCTCTTTTGATTTCGCTTTACTCTACTTACCAAACGCATTTCATACAACTTCATAATTAATCTCAACCAGCCGAATGTTTGTCCCCCTAGCAAGAGCGTCATAATTTATGCACCGCCAATTCACATATTTGCATTGAAATGGATTTTTGCGAGAAAATTGAATCGAATAATATTAAAGAAAAATAAAAGAATTCTTATAAATTATTAAAATTTCTAATAAAGTTCCCACTAAGAAATGCAATGAAATGAATTTTAAAATGTGTCCGTGCGTATATTTGAGATATAATACATGGAAACAATTTTAGCACGGCACAAAAATAATTACTTTTAATTTTATAACAATAATCTATGTCGGAGAAATTTGCAAATCTTTAGCAATGTTGGGCTTGAAATCAAATCTTGGCTCTCCTTCTCTTTAATCATTTTTTGTTTTAATCTAGCTGATAATGGGATGACTGAGATGACTCACATAGCAATGAATAATTCGAAAAAGACCAAATAAAACAAAAATAATAAACTGATGAAATACAAGCAGTTACACTCGTATGATTTCCACACATGACATTATCAAACTTGCTAAGGCTAACACTTGTCTACACTGGTCTTTTGCTCCTGATGCTAAGATATCACTAAGTTGTCTACATTTCTCCTTTCCCGCTTTTTTTCGTAATTTAATCGCTTATTCACTATCCATATCGGCACATTCTCATTTGTGTTTCCTCATAACATGTATGTGTCTGAGTTCCACATCGACTTCTGATGTATCTTTTTTTCCCTCTTCATCTTTGAATTCCTGTTCCGCTTCTTCCTCTTCATACGATGGTGGTTCGTCCTTCTCTTCTTGTTGACCATCTTCGGTTTCTTTCATTCTCGCCTCTTCTATTATCATTTTTTTAAATTTTTCTCTCTCGCAGACCCTTTTCCATTGTGTTCTTTTACATTGTCTGGTATCTAACTTTCTCATCCTTCCTTGTAGATCCGCGTTCTTTAACCATTTTTGATGGATTTCGATTATCTTGGTTGATTTCTTGAGTAATTTCCTCATCATTTCACGTAACTCAGTTTGATTATTATATCCACTAGTGGATAGATCGTCCATTGGTAATATCTGATTGTTTTCTCGTTATTCCAGATTCCTATTTCACTCACGCGGGTATCGTCATCCGACTATAAGATACTTTTATTGTACATCATTACCACATCGTCTATCATTTCGTCTTCTCTATTAATCCGTGCTTTTTCAGTTATAGTTTTATTGATTTTGCCTATCAGATCACTGACTCAGTCTTGGTACCTGGGTTTTTTCTTGGCAATAATATCATAATTTTGATGGTTGTTGCTTGTTTTCTCGTCACGTTACCATACTTCCTCACTATTTTGGTAATTTTAAGATCACTCATGCGCATGAGTTCCGTATCACTCAGGTTACTTATACATTTATGCACCTCTGTCGGTTGTTTCTCCCCCAGTACGTTCCAACTCTCTTTAATCTGATTTCGGATTTATTCAATTAATTTTTCTAAATTTCGTCTAAGGATTAGTTGTTTTTCCTGGTTTAACTTTAGTTTGATATCAAAATCATATTCTTTTTTCGCATCTCTGACCCAGTTGTAACTGTTGAATGGTTTCTTATTGTTGTTCATGACTAACAATTCAGTTTCTCCTGTCATGATTAACGCATCGACAAGGCGCATATCTGGTTTTATCTGTTCTCCTCCATATAGATACAAATATTCTCTCTTTCTAGAATTCCCTAAGTGTTCTCGTATCCAGTCGAACAGCCCATCATTGACTGAGATTTTTATCCATATTCATTCGATGGCATGTGCGGTCAAGATCTTGATTTCGTATTGTGTTGAATCTGCTTGTTTCAGTTTGTCCATATATTTGTCTATTGTCATTTTTTCTCTGCTCGAGATGATTTCTCCTTCTACTCCTTACCGTTCTGCGTTTTAACGGTAATTGAGAATGGTCGCGCTGTTGTTGTTCCATTAGCTCAATTTGTTCGAGTTTCTCTGTTAGCGTTTTTATTGAATCGCTGTCGGCTGTGGCCAATTTGATTACTCTGCAAATATTCTTATGTTTAAAATATGTTTATTTATTTAAAATGTTTAATTTATTTTTACGTATTTAATATGATTTATTATTAATAGTTATTCATTATTATTAAATGTTATCTCATTATGGTTAATTTATCAAGATCAATTTATTTGCTATTATCACAGTTAAATTCTATTACTATAACTTTTTTTATTTAATTTGTTAATTCTAGTTCCCATAACAGAGTCAATTGAATAGCTTAAATCCCCGCTGAGCCCCCAAAAATCATGTTGGGTTATCCCTCTTGAGTTGACACGACGTAATAGAGAAAAATCTAAGGACGAGTGTCTCTACTCTCAGTAACTTCAGAGAAAAACACTTCAGCCCACTTTACTTTTCACCATATCAAACCTCAGAATATTCTCCATGATTATTTAGCTTACTGTTGTGGTTCAGTAGGAACCGGAATTAAAGGTTTTGAAATTAAATAATAATTAATTACTAAAATTAGAATTATAATATAAATAGTATTTAAAAAATTACTAAAATTGGAACTAAAATATAAATAGTAATAAATAATTACTAAAAATAGATTTGTAACAAAACTAGTAATTTTTTTTAAAAATATATAATAAAAATAGTAATTAAATAATTACTATTAATAGATTTAAAATAAATAAATTTATATAAATACTAGATGAAAAATTAGATTAGCAGGAGACAAAGTTACGACACGTAGAGAAGAAGGAAACATTTCAGACGCAGTAGTTAAAGAAGCAATCGATTTGATTAGAAATAAATTTGTGTCATTTTGACATTCAACGAAACTAATTTGGCAATTTCGCATCTCCGATCTAATTGGAGAATTAACAGTAGACATTAGAATTTCACATCGATCGAAAATTAATTTTAACAATTCGGGACTTGGAATTATTTATTACAATATTCTTTGGAGTAATTTAGAGCAAAGGAAGAAAATTATTAGATTTCATTTCAACAACCCATCTGTGGTTTTGGCTATTTTCTGGGAGGAATTTTAATAAGGAAGAAATTATATTAGTTAGTTTTTATTATTCATATCTAAATAATTATAAATATAAATATCTATATAAAAATCTATTCGATCAAATAAAACTAATTTTAACAAGGGAAACCGTAACGTCAGCACGTATTTTTGTTGTTTCGTTACGAATATTATTTGAAAAGGGGTTAACCAATTTCTGGGCTGACTCCATCGCGTTAAAATTTGGTAAACCTCCCTATCTCTTTTCCGTTCACCTATATCGGGCTGTTGGCGCATTTAGGGCCAGCCTTGATTCTCAGTAATACTCTTTAGGGCGGTTTGTACAACCGTTTTCTGTACTTTAGAAAGCAGCGTGTTTTATATAAACAATCGTGTAACTAACTTTTTATTGTTAATAAACATTTAAAACATATTTGTTATTTATTTACCTACACGCATTATAAATTATTTGGAGTCAGTTAAACGTTTTTGTGTTAGTTCGAATACATACCCATCGAACCTAACATTACAACAAGGCGCCCTTGCAAGGGTTCTTTATTGGTACTGCTTCAAATCGGTGAAATCTATGGACCAGGTGAGCTTCTGCCTTAAAACTACTATCCAACAGCATTTCCAATCGAATCCTTGAAGGCCGATGACTTACATCATTATTATCATTATTATATATATAGTTGCATGCTCACTGCAACATAAAGTAAATATGAAGTTTTAATTATCATTTTATATAAAAATAAGAACACTATAACACGTTTTCATAACAAAAATTTTAATTCTTTCAATAGTAGTATATAATGGGAACACCGGCTCACCCCACCCATCTAAGGTATTACTGATTTTTCAATTTTTACATTTAATAATTTTTAACATTGAAGTAGGGTGGGGTCTAGAATTGGAACACCCAACTTCAAATCTAAAATTTATTTACTGTAAGCATTGAAGGTGTAGTGGTGTCTAAAATAGGTGAGGGTAAGCCGGTGTTCCCATTATATACACTACTAGACTTTTCATATAAAATTATAAAAATTGAGAAATATAAAAATTGAAAAATATAAAAATTTCTAAGAGATGTCGTTGACTAATTACCTTAAAAATTTGTACATGTACTAAATCGAGTATGCTGATCAATATTTCGTTTAAAAAATTGAAAGAAAAGTGACCGAAATGGGTTTTGAACTCATTGGTATTAACAATGCAATCAAGTGCTATTACCACCAAGCTATTACTGTTATATATACTAAAAAATAGGTTGTTATTGTGTGAATATTTATTGATGAAATTAATAATTAATTATTTTTTTTTATTTGTAATCTTGATGTCTTGTAATTTAAGGAATAAAATATTTATGAAATAATAAAACTACTCTGAGAGGACAGTGGTATTTGTTTTTTTCCACTGTCTTCTCAACAGTTTTTATTGATCCGAATCATTTTTTTATTTATCAATTTTAACCTCTTTCGTTTATCGAATCTCTTCCAATATACAAGCTGGCCAGACTCATACATCAGAATCAATTCGATAGTTGTAATGCATCTCAATGGTGTATTTATCAACATTACCTAAAGTTCAATGAAATTCGAACGCGAATCCGAAAGAGGAAACCAAAGCAAATAAGTTGACTCGAGTGGGGATCGATCCCATGGGTGTACGAAAGACTGGTGGCGTTAGTTTCCGGTTCGCCAACCACACCCATTTCAATAAAATATTTTTTCACATTAAACATAGAAAATTAAATATTTTACTTAAAAACTAAAAGTAGTAGAATATTATGAAAATAATATTTATAAAAAAAGTAGTTTGACTTGGGATTTGAACCGCTGCCTATTCACACTGCGCTATCAGGGTTCGGATATCTGTCATTTTTTAAAATTTTATATTTATAATGATAAATGTATTTTATATTTAATTCTAAAATTCTAAAAATTAGAGGGTCACATTATGAATAGTAAAAATATAAAAATTGAATTTTCTATTATAAATTTTAAACCAGTGAAAAAATATTTTTTAAAAAAGATGGCTACTTCAGAAATTTAAGTGCCGAAATTTATTTTTGTAATTTGTGTAATAAAAACTTCAAAACAAAGACAGAATTAACTTCTCATAAAAAATCAAAAGATCATTTAATCAATGAAATCTTTTAGATGATACCAACTCTAAAATTTGTGACAAGTGTAGAGAGAGATATTTATTCTCAGGGTTTGATAAACATTATAGAAATTGTATTGGGATTAAAAGAATTAGAGAAACATTTTCTTATTTAATATGCCATAAAAAATTCAAAACTAAATTTGAATTAAAAAAACATGCTAGAGAATGTGGTCAAGAAAATGAAGAAAGTGAACAAGAAGAAGAAAATTGAGATGAATTTAATCATATTGATACATTTGGTTCTGAAAAACTTGCAAATCCTCAATTTCATCATATATTAAAAAACACTTCAATGAGATAAAAGATTCAATGGAGCAATCTATAAAAAGTTTCAAATGTTCAAGGTTCAATATTATAAAATACAAGATTATAGTTAAAACAAAATATCGGAGGGGAAATGAATCAAATCAAAACTTTCTAAATTCAGAAATTTCAACAAATTATAAACATTTATTTTCAATGAAAGGATTCAAAAGAATGAATAAAGATATAATAACTGAGTTGCAAGAAAATCAAGAAGATCTTGAACAACAATTAGGAGAATCAAATTTAATTTTTTATTCTTTCCAAAGTATTGAAATAAATTATTGGAAGGAAGACCACCAACTCCTAGATCTTATATTTCAACATCATTCACTTCGAAATATATTATAAATGTTAAAAATAAAGATAACAAATGTTTCTTATGGGCAATTTTATCAGCTCTACATCCTCAACAACATAATTCCGACCGAGTATCTAAATATCGACAATGTGAAAATGAAATAATATTTTGGGAAGATTTTGAACATCCAATGAAAATAGAACACATGCCAAAATTTGAAAAATTGAAGCATCTTAGAATTAATATTTATGAATTAGATGGGGAGAAAATCAAATTAAATTAATTAAATTTTTAATTTTAATTGGTTTAAATTAATTATATCATTTTATTTTATTTTTTGTTAAATTTTATATTTTATTTGCTTAACCGCAATAAATGTAATTCTG
Organism: Schmidtea polychroa; assembly: GCA_959609185.1. Lineage (NCBI taxonomy): Eukaryota > Metazoa > Platyhelminthes > Tricladida > Dugesiidae > Schmidtea > Schmidtea polychroa. The sequence goes on along the minus strand of CAUHTR010001735.1, from coordinate 58,320 downwards.
TGTTTCCGCCTTAATTTAACATAACCGCAAAATTCTTAATTTTAAATGAAAGCTAGCCATTTTTCTGTCTATAAATCTTACAAGTATTATTCAAAGTTTTCAGTTATCTATTTTCATGTTTTTACTTTTCAGCATACCTTTTAACTTTAAAAAATATTTTTTAAATTGATAATTTTTGAAAATTTAAAATAAATTACTTTACATTTTTCTTCGAATCGATGGGTCAAAAATAGTTTTCATCTAGTTTTTGTTATTCATTCATTTTTACATGATTTTTTAACAAGAATTGTCGGTCTTTAGAGATTGTTAACTAATTATTCATAGAAATCTTTATCTATGCTCATTTTATGTTATATCTCCTAAAGAATTAAACGAGAATAAACAATAAATAATTGTAAAAATAATTTTTGTGAAATTAAATGTAAAAAATTATGTGTAAAATCAACTGTTTTATATTTTCTGCCATTAGAAAATTAAACTTAAATTAATTATAAAATTAAACTGACAAAACATTTAGGTTATATTGCATTTTGTTTAAAAGATAAAATAACTGTGTAAAGATTAAATTCGTTGTTAAGATAATTATTAAATAATATTGTTAAAAAATTTAATTACTTAACGATTAACTAATTATAAAAAAATGCCACAAGCTCATAATCGAATAAAATCTGAATATGCAAAATCTTTTAAAATGTTTTCAGAATCCGCACAATCTGAATATTCGGAAAATGTAAAATTTCGACTGGCACGCCGCAATCAGGAAGTATCACACCAGCCCTGGGCGTGGTTAGATGTTGATTTAAGTGAAAATGAAAGCGAAGAAAATGTTATTATAAATAATCCTATACTCAATGATAAAAGTCAATCTAATAAAGTTAATTGTATTGAAATTTCTGATTCCAGTTCAACCGAAACCAACTCAAATTTTGATGCGTCTGGGTGAGACAAATCATTTTTTTTCAAAATCCAGTTTTAATATATACCAGCAGTGCTGTTGATAAACCGGATAATTTTTCTCGGTTTAATGAGCAAAAACTGCTTGAGGACTTAAAAAAGAAAGCCATTGAAAGAGCGATGGCAATGAAATCTGATCAGCAAGGTTTGTAAATTATTATAACTGAATCATTAGAATAAACTATTTACATGAAAATGTCTATCAAATGCATAATTTTATTTAATTGATTTTTAAATTCTTATTTTTCATTCTCAATTTATTTGTAAATCACTAAAATTTATCTAAATATCTCTGGAAAACATTTAAATTAGTGATGACCTACATTAGAATGGTGTCTTACATTTCCAATTGATGTATAGGAGCTACTATATATATATATATATATATATACTTTTAAATTATTAATTCGTATTTCTATTATTATCTGTTATTAAAATATCACAAGAATCACTGGACAAAGGCAGTCCTGTAAATCTGTTTTGCATGGAAATCAATTCACCAATGATCCCCATTAATCTATATAAGGGGTTTCTTATCTATTACTATTAGTATGGGCTTTCCATTTAACTATATTAATTTTTGTATGCATTTGAGTATTTCCCCGTAGAGTATGCGTCCAATCAAATCTTCTGTGTTAAAAAATGGATGTGCATTTTTTATTCGTTGTGTGTGTGTGTGACTTTGTTTTTATTTGATTTGAATGTGTGCGTTTGGTTTCTTCGGGTTAAATTAACTTTATATTAGTAGAATTTGATTTATACTTGTTTAAAATTGATAAAAAGCGGTAATGATTCTAAAAATAAATTGTATATGGCTTAATTGGTTATTTTCCTATACGAATATAAATGTTCAAATGGATTATGTCAATTGGCTGATCGATAAGAAAGGATAAGCAGAGCCGTAGCTAGGGAAAATGGCGCCCTTGGTGCCAAACGAATCCACCACTCCCATTAATTATGTACTTACAGGAATGGAATTGGCCTTGAAGAGTCAAATTAAGATGCAAAGCTATACAATGCTTAACCAAACTCATATTATAACGAAAACCAATTAATTATAAATATTTATTATACATGTGTATATACATCTATAGCTTCATCTCCCATATCAGCGGGTGGCCGAGTTTGCAAGAAATGAGTTGCCATCTTTCACAAAATTTCATTTACTATGAAAAAATAATTCTGATTCTTTTCTCAATATTGAATAGGATATTCTCCGATTTCTCGTTTTTATATATAGACTACTGTATCGGGCATATCGATATCTATAACCATTATCATCAATTGTCCTTCCTTCTTTCAAACAATTTTCAAGATCTTTCCAGACTAAGTAGCATTTTCTATGCTCAAAACTGTTTTCATGATCAGCCACCTTCGGATTTAGTCGCCCGTTTGCAAAAACCTTTAGATAGACCAAAACAGTTTTGTTTTAGTTTAACTTTTGAAAACAGTAAACATGGAAAGTAGAATATAAAAATTTAATATGAAAAGAAGAAAGAAAAGCAAAATAAATTTAAATGATCATTTCACAGTTTTCGCCCCATTCGCCACCTCCTAGCTACGGCTCTGAGGCTAAGAATAATGCAAATTCTAAAACTATAATTACTGATACAAATGATTATCGATGTTCAATGCAGGATAATGTCAATTTATATTAAGCATGCGCAAGGAAAATCTGAGAATCATTATAATATTTACTTCGATATAACATCAATAAATCATACAGATCAATATCAGAAGATAGTCGACGATGTATTTGGAAATATGGGATCTCCAGTACATAAAAGGTGTCAAGGTAGGCAACCAGATCAGAGGGATATGGATCTGAATTTAAAATTACACTTTAATTCGAATTGATGAATAGATTGAATAATATGGTCAAAATTGTGAACAACAATGTCGAATTTAAAACATTTAATTAAGAAATCACACAATTAACAATTTTTTAATAAATTAGAAATTCAGTATTTTAATAAGACTTTTTGAAAGTTATGACATATTTTGAACTTAGTCATCACGCCATTTTGGCGTTTAGGGCCAGGAAAGGTTTGGACAGATAAATAATTTTACTGGTTAAGCCTATTCAAGGGGTCTATTTAGTGTTCTTTAGAAATTTTATCCTAATTAAATTCAACTTTATTTATGAGTAGTTATCAAAAACAAAATGAAAAAAAATGTTCCAACAGCAAGTGCTATGAAAGATTTTCGTCATTTGTGTGATTTTTAAGTTTAGAATTTGCTTTTTACATATCCCGTAATTTTAAAAGGTCAATTAAAATTGTGGTATAAAAATACGAATAGAGCTTTTTTGTAAAATCTCAAACTAAATCCTAGGTGAAGATACAGTACCGGATGGTACTATTTTGGCGCCTGGAGCAAACTTCTTGAAAAGGCGCCTATATTGTTAAAGTCAAATTTGATTTTTCGCCAATAAAGAGACAGTTTCAAAGCAATGTGAAAAATTTGAATTTTGTTCAATAAAAAATTTAACATTATTGTAATAATATATATATATATATATATATATATATATATAGAGGAAAAGCGCTCAAAAATGCAAATTTATCAAAATATAGATTATTATGTAGAAATACGTGTTATAATAACAGTCAGTATGATAGTTTTGTTGAGAATAATTATTCTTCAATTTGATCGAAAAGGCGCCTTTTTTTCAGTGTGATTCTGGCGCCTGGTGCGGTCGCTCCCTCGCTCCACCCATAGATCCGGCCCTGTGAAGATAATTAAATAATAAGAATTGGCATTTATTTTCCTTACTATTTGGCCAATTATATGACGTAATGTCTAGATCTACTACAAGAGCAAAAATGAAATTGTGATCATGGATCACTGATGGTGAATAGATTTGTAAGTACACCTAATTCTGTTTTTACGCGAACTTTTTTTAATCGAATTTGATTTAACGCGATTCAAAAAAATTATTTCGTTCTGTTTTTACGCGATTTGATTTGATTTAACGCGATTAAAAAATATGTTTAATGATATATTTTGCCACTTTTTGTTTTACTAAAATGAATTTTTTGTGATTTTTTTGTTAAATAATGAATTTTTTTTGTTAAATTAGTATTTTTTTTCGTTTGTCGTTATTTTATTCATAAATATATATTTAAATAAATAAAAAGTGTATAAAACACGTAAAAACCATGAATTTGTATACTTTAATCACATTATTTTAGTTGATTTTGGAAATGAAGAACCAATCCTCTACTTTTATATGGACACCATATCTTTTTTTACGCGATTTTTTTACGCGTATTTTCGGGGAACGTATCTATCGCGTAGAAACAGAATTAGGTGTATTCTTTATTTTATAATATTTCCCATAATGATTGATTGCGGTTTCATTTGAATAATTAAACTCAATTTTAACGCAATTATCAAAAAGGACTTGATACCACTGTTCTAGATTGAGAAACCCATGGAAGAACCATCCGAGGAAGTATTCCATACTTATCTCATCGCGTGAGCAACAAGGGCAATCATACTACCTCCCCCCCCCACCAAAGTACACTACAAATTAAAATTAATTTAAAAATATCTACGGTTGACAATGTCACAAGAAAGACTTTCTGAATTATAAATAATGTCGATTGAAAATGGAACAGAATTACAATGACATAGTTGATGAATTTGCAACAACAAAATAGCTAGAAAAATGCTTTATAATTTCTTTGTATTATTTTTATAATTAAAATCAATAAAAATGGATTCAATAAAATTAAAAGATTTGTTAACTTTTTTAAAGTTTTCAGCAGAGGACCATAAAAAGTTACAGCGCAGCACTGGCTATTAGGAATGTTAATATGAATTTAGAGAATTAAACTGAATTAAAATTATTAATATTTTAGCAAAATATATTTTGTATCTTAATCAATAAAACGAGTAGTGTGGTGGTCATATCCCGGGATTATTTCAAGCCAGATCATATAACTCGAAATTAAAAGTATATAATTATTTTAGTAGTATTTATATGCATAATCCCGTTTGAAAAATAAGCTTACTATCTAGCACAAATATTTACAAGTTATTTCTGTCCAATTATTATTATTACATATTTATTTGGGCAACGACAACTTGAAATTAAAAAATCTTAATCGACATCATAACATTTTTATTTGAATTTATCTGAAAACCGACTTCTCTATCGAATAATGAATAAATTCTTCAATTATTTATTTTAAAGCTGCTTCAGGTTCTAAAATAAATTTAGCTTATTGATTGTAATCTTTGCCATATCGTTATTGTAACGCTAATTAAACATGAAAACGGGTGCGTGTAGATAACAAGTTGGCGGGAAAATTTGTCAAATTTTATAATATCCAATAAAAAAGTGTCTGCTGAAACTTTGGATTCAATTGAATCAATTGTATACAGTATTTATGGCCAATTATTGCCCAACTTATTTTTATCATAGCATATATAATATTGGGCATTTTGCTTTTGGACATAGGTACTTCCGTGTTATCTTACCCCCAGAAAATTAAATTATAAAATACAATTAAAATAACAATATAAAAAATGAGAGAATACATTATTGATGACGTTATTGAACATTATTGAACATGAATTTATTAAGGCTATCCGTGATTTATGTGATTATGTGATTATGTGAGTTTATGTGGCGCAAACGAGTTTTAAGCAACAGTGACGATGTGTTCGACACTATTCTCAACGACATTGTGGTTTTCTGGCCACCTGGATGACCATTTACAAACTCTTTACAAATATTTGCTGAGTTTGTAACTGTGATTTAGAAAATAAATATAATAATTATATGTGTTCTTTTTTAATTTAATTTTTGGGGGTAAGATAACACGGAAGTACCTGGACATATAAAAATGGATCAAGTAATTTTTAATCGTGTAAAATTTTTTTTACGGATGATTTTTTATAAAATAAGTGCTTAAAATTCAAAAACATTGGATTATGATTGCTGTCATTTACATAACTATGAAATTAAGATGAGTTGAGCGATAAAATAATTACGGTAAAGGATAAATTGGAAGTTTGTTTGCATGTTTTAAAGTTAAATGTCTTCATAATAATACTTTTGAGATGTTTTGTTTGAAATGTCAATATGACACCAATGGGCTGTGTAATTATTTATTAGGTGGTATCCTATGTACACTTTATGATTCTTATTTGTGGCTCATTGTGGTCTGAGATTGAGACATTCCTTAATGTAAATTCCAAATTTATCCATGCATTTAACGTTGCTAATTTTTATCAGACCCTCAGGTTAATCAATCCAACAATCTTAGACGTCCTCATCACCCCGTGAAAGGTAACTCTAGAACATTCCAACGTAGCAATAGCTCTGATGGACATCGAAACAAACCTAATAAGAAACCTCCGCAGAATTTATGCTCAATCAATCGTGATAAATTATTTCTCGCCTACGGCTGGGGATCCCAATCATCTGAAAGCAATCGAAAGAAAACTTTTAATATAAAGTCAGAAATTGATGTAAGTAATTTTGGGAGGTAGTTTGTTTTATCCTAATCAGTTCTGAGTTGAACCATTTGATTCCTTTTTCAATCTTCAGGCCTCTCATAATACAATTTCATTCAATTTTCTTTTATAAACAATAATTTTTATATTCTAAAATCAAAACAGCCAACATAAATATAAAAACATTAGTTTACAGCTATTTTTTTAAAAAATATATTATTTTTATTATTTTTGATTACTCTTATTTAATAAGGTAATAAATATGTCAATATTCATAATAATTAATTTCTATTTGATTTTTATATTGATAAAATAATTATATTGAATTAATATTAATAAATAAATATGTCAATATTCATAATAATTAATTTCTATTTGATTTTTATATATATAAAATAATTATAATGAATTAATATTAATAAATAAATATGTCAATATTCATAATAATTAATTTCTATTTGATTTTTATATTGATAAAATAATTATATTGAATTAATATTAATAAATAAATACGTCAATATTCATAATAATTAATTTCTATTTGATTCTTATATTAATAAAATAATTATATTGAATTAATATTAATAAATAAATACGTCAATATTCATAATAATTAATTTCTATTTGATTCTTGTATTGGTGAAATAATGATATTGAAAAATAAATACAGCTTTTTATCTAATTTTCTAGTTTTGAGAAACAGGAATTTAAAATAGGGGAAATTAGAGAGGATAAAATATATGGTAAAGGAAATCTACTATAAAAATTTATTAAAATTTCAATTTCTTAAACAAATAGTCAATTATTTATGTTTTTAAACTTTTAAAATTTAAAACTTAGATATTGGATTAAAACAAAAAGTACTAATTAACAATTGCAATCCAATACTCATTGTGAATTTCACGGATATTTCACGTATGGTGAAATTTATTTCTTGCTAATTTAACAAAATGTGAAATTACATATTTTTTGGAAAATATTAAATTTTATTCTCATAAAACTTAGAAAATTAGACAGGATTTACTATTTGGAAAATAATATAAAACTTAATTTGCTAGAAATCCAAAAATTAAACATAAATTCATATATTAATGTTGAAAACTTACTAAATCATCCAGTTGGTATATACATCATCCATTATTACAGGCGGCATTCCTTGAAACTCATTGTAAATGTTTTTATTTGTTGCGGGACAAACTAACATAACATAGAAACAATTAAAAAATATGAAACAAATTAACACTTACTTTGATTGTGTAAGGTCAAGCGTTCCTAAAGTTTTACTCCAAGGGGGTCAAATTCTAAATTCCAAAATATTTGGCGGGCCAAAATACAAACAAGTAATAATAGACTTCTCCGACTTATAATATATTATACTATTTCATAAAAGTGTCTCACAAAATAATGCTGCCTTTACTGAGAAGTTATATTTTCTATTGCTTGAAATTTGTTTTTATATGAAGCTTTCAAGTCACAAGTATAAATGGGTTTGCATTTGCCATGAATTCACTTGGAATGTACTTTTTTTTAATAAAAATACAAAATTTTTATATTAAGATTTTACATTTGCGGTTTGCGAGCCGCATTTCAACAGTTCGATGGCCGTACTTTGGAAACTCCTGGTGTAACAATAACATAAACTTTTGATATTCTTCGTAAACATATTTTTTGCTTCTTTTATAAATGGTTCACAAAAAGACATATTTTTGGTTGATTTTTCTCTTTGTAGATATTGAGCCTTGAGATATTGAGCCTTGAGATATTGAGCCTTGAGATATTGAGCCTTGAGATATTGAAATATTGAGATATTGCGTAGATGAATCTTTGTTTTTCTGGGAATTAAAATCAAATCAGAAGATATTTTTCTAAATAATTCAAAATATCAATTTAAATCATTTATACAAATAAAGAAGTTTTCATATAATAGTATGAACGAAAATAATAAGAAAAATAAAAGTTATAAAAATAATTATAAAAACAAAATCAGGATAGCCGCGTGTACCCAGAGCAATTTCATTAAGTAGTAAAGGGTTACAGATAGAAATTCACAAAATTGCATCACTAAGATACTTTAGTACCCCATGGGACAGTGTTAGATATAATTGTGAATAATTTGGATATTATTATGAATATTGTGGATATATTTATGAATTATTTGGATATATTTATGAATTATTTGGATATATTTATGAATTATTTGGATATATTTATGAATTATTTGGACATATTTATGAATATTGTGGATATATTTATGAATTATTTGGATATATTTATGAATATTGTGGATATATTTATGAATATTGTGGATATATTTATGAATTATTTGGATATATTTAAGAATATTGTGCATATATTTATGAATATTGTGGTTATATTTATGAATTATTTGGATATATTTATGAATATTGTGCATATATTTATAAATATTGTGGATATATTTATGAATATTGTGCATATATTTATGAATATTGTGGATATATTTATGAATATTATAGATATATTAATGAATATTATAGATATATTTATGAATAATTTGGATATATTTATAAATATTGTGGATATATTTATGAATATTGTAGATATATTTATGAATATTGTGAATATATTTATGAATATTGTGGATATATTTATGAATATTGTGGATATATTTATGAATATTGTGAATATATTTATGAATATTATAGATATATTAATGAATATTGTGCATATATTTATGAATATTGTGGATATATTTATGAATATTGTGGATATATTTATGAATATTGTGAATATATTTATGAATATTATAGATATATTAATGAATATTGTGCATATATTTATGAATATTGTGGTTATATTTATGAATTATTTGGATATATTTATGAATATTGTGCATATATTTATAAATATTGTGGATATATTTATGAATATTGTGCATATATTTATGAATATTGTGGATATATTTATGAATATTATAGATATATTAATGAATATTGTGGATATATTTATGAATTATTTGGATATATTTAAGAATATTGTGCATATATTTATGAATATTGTGGTTATATTTATGAATTATTTGGATATATTTATGAATATTGTGCATATATTTATAAATATTGTGGATATATTTATGAATATTGTGCATATATTTATGAATATTGTGGATATATTTATGAATATTATAGATATATTAATGAATATTATAGATATATTTATGAATAATTTGGATTTATTTATAAATATTGTGGATATATTTATGAATATTGTAGATATATTTATGAATATTGTGAATATATTTATGAATATTGTGGATATATTTATGAATATTGTGGATATATTTATGAATATTGTGAATATATTTATGAATATTATAGATATATTAATGAATATTGTGGATATATTTATGAATATTGTGCATATATTTATGAATATTATAGATATATTTATGAATAATTTGGATATATTTATAAATATTGTGGATATATTTATGAATATTGTAGATATATTTATGAATATTGTGAATATATTTATGAATATTGTGGATATATTTATGAATATTGTGGATATATTTATGAATATTGTGGATATATTTATGAATATTGTGAATATATTTATGAATATTATAGATATATTAATGAATATTGTGGATATTGTGGAATATTGTGGCATATATTTATGAAAAATTTGGATATATTTATGAATTATTTGGATATATTTATGAATATTGTGCATATATTTATGAATATTATAGATATATTAATGAATATTGTGGATATATTTATGAATTATTTGGATATATTTAAGAATATTGTGCATATATTTATGAATATTGTGGTTATATTTATGAATTATTTGGATATATTTATGAATATTGTGCATATATTTATGAATATTGTGGATATATTTATGAATATTGTGCATATATTTATAAATATTGTGGATATCATTATGAATAATGTGAATTTGTGTGAATATTGTGAAATCATTGTGAATATTCTGGATATGTATAAATAATGTGGATAACAATTAATAACATTTGATCTTTTCATTGTTAATTACCAGACCCCCTGTCACATTTTAGTAAAACGCCTGTTTGATTTGAAATTTTCTTCTTTGATACACAAAATTTATATTGCTTAAAATTGCATAGTTTATGAATGGAAACAATTCTTGATTCTCTAAGAACTTCTTGATAATTAATTTCTAGGTTTATCCGTCGGCAGTTAGAGCGTCTAAATCTCGCGACCTGACAAAGAAACAAAAGGAAAAATCGGCAAATAATCCAGATTCTGTAAGATCGAAAACTGCGATGCCTGGGAAATCAAGCAATATTCCCAATTCCAGCCGACGGGGCATTGATGTCGATAACCGTGCAGCAATGGAATGGTTATCAGAGTATCAATGCAGATTCCCAATATATGATAATGAAGTGTACAAGCGCGGATTGGCTAACCTTGCTCCTCGCGGCCAATTCGCCAGATTAGATACACCTCGTACATGCAGGATTTGATTCCCTACTGGCCTTTTATTTTGTCGTTCTCCAATAAGAGCAAATATATTTCCCTTTGATTGTTTTTGATTTGTCATTTCGATGCTTATTGGTTATTAATATATTAATACATATACATATTGTATACCTGGCAAATATATTTTCAGTTGCTGCTATGGATTTTATACTGACAAATTTCTTTTTATTTTACTTTTTGTTAAATAATGTTTATTAAATCAATATTTTCAGAAATTTACGCCCTGTGGTTCCTTTTTACTCTGAGAATTTTACCTTCTTTATCAATATATTAAATTTCACTCCATCCTCTTGGCTCACTATAGGGATAGGCTGAGAGAACTGACCACCGCTATACTGCACCAAAGCGCAATTGATAATCAATTATAAGACATTTAATAAGATAAGTTAATTGAGCTTTGGTTTGGTTTGGTTTTAATATTAATATTAAATTTTATGTATTTTAAATGATTCATTCTGATTTTCTTTCATTTAATATAACTATTTTAAATTACCTTTTAGATTTTATGATAAATTTATGATAAAAAAGTAAGTCATTTTTTAATTTAATTTATTATTTATATTTTATTTTAACTCTGTCTTCTCTCTGATTCCAAGAATACGGCATATTTTTTAAAACTCGTGGCCGCTTTCCATTGTGTGAATAATATTTTTTAATCATCTATAGTTATTATATAGAAAGGAATTATAAATTAACTAAAGTTTAATTAGAAACTTACACATTTCTATGGATTTCTTGGGATAAAAATAATTAATTCCGAAGAAGCATCTGATATATAATCACGCATTTATATTTGGATTGAATGTCTAGAAGCTTAATCAATGTTCTATTGTGTGTATTTTTCATTATAGAATTTTGTGAGCAATGTTAGTGTGTATTTATTTTTCTTCCAACAGTGATTTTTTCAATCTTTCTATAGAGTATATCCGCCTATTTAATGTCACAAAGCTAATGTAGATATTGGCACAAGCAATTATAATACATAACTGAAAACTTATGACTGAATCCAGGTAGGTAATTCTTACATATCAATAAATCTACATTTTTGTATATTTTGGAGTCGCTTAAATTCAACGAGTTGGTGGCTCTCTGGCAAGACTATTTGTTGTGATCCTGTTGACATGTTTACAAATATTACATCTTCATTCTTTTGAATTTCGAACGTGGGAAAAGCTTCTAACATTTTAAAGAATGATGACTCTCTGTTGTTGGATGATTTCAGTTTTTGTTATATGTATTGAGTGAATATGTGTTTCTTCATTGTCGTTGTCACTGGCACCCATTTTAAGTCGCCCAAATCTAATGAATTTTACTTCTGTCTGAGTCATACGGCAATTTTCAAAATTATCCCCATTTTCAATCAAATTATCTTTGCCTTTTATGTGATGGATCTTTACATCGATTTAACTTATGAACTAGATTTAAAGGCTCTTTCATTGTGTTTAGGTAAATCATTGGTTTATGGTTGGTAAATAATTCAAAACTGTTGCCCCCAGGTGTGCTTGAAGTTTTTGATGGTCAGGTAAACTGCTAGCAGTTCTCTGTCAAATGTTGAGTACCTGTGTTCCGTACTATTTAGTTTTCTCAAAAAGAAACTGATGGGTGTGAATTTGCCATCGCTATTTCTGTGATTGAGACTTGCGCCAATGCCTATATCCGATGCATCCGTACATAGAATGAAATTTCGCTTTGAATTTGGGGGTGTCAACTTGACAATTTCTTTTAGTTTCTNCCAAATAAATAACCTTATGGGTTAGAATCTAATTTTGTCTTTAGCTAGGTATAGCTTGCCCGTTTTTTGATTTCTAGATTTACACGCGTTACTTTTATACCAAATTAATCAACAGCTGGAATTAGTTTCTAATCCCACAGTTGGTGTTAGTACAATTCTGTAGTCTCCACAGGGTCGAATCGATCCGTCTTTCCTTCTTACGATTACCAATGGGGATGCCCAGTTGCTTTTACTTTCTCGGCAAATTCCTTTAGCGATTAACTCATTAAATTCCTTTTCCACAATTGCAAATACTTCCCGCTTATGCGTCCTAGCTGATTGTGCAATTGGAGGGCTATGTTACCTCTATCTCCAATGCGTGCTCAAGAAGAACTGAGTTTATTTTGTCATGATCATTCCTTTCTCTGGCTTCTGTCGTATTTTCGGCAATGTAGATCTTAGCATTTCTACAGTCAGTCACAAACTTATAGCTTTGCTAGAAAATCTGCTTCTAAAATCGGGCGGTTTACATCTGTCAGTACGAAGCTCCATCTAAAGTTCTGCTTTATGTTTGCAATCCCGAAATGTAGCGTCTTCGAACCATACTTTTTGATGTTGCAGTTATTGGTTGAAACAAGTTTAATAGAGACGTCTCTAGAATTAGGAGTAAATGCATTCGATGGGATGAAACTGACATCCACTCCAGAATAAACGAGAAAATTGTGTGTTCTGTCGCTCTGAAAAATTGGCACAGTGAATATGGTTTGAATTTTTGTCGACTACTGAGTGTTGTCCCGTATCTCTGTCGTCGACATCAAAGAGATCCTTGATCTTTTTCCTCATATGATGACTTAGTCCAATGACATGGCTGTTCATATTTTCAGGCATCTTTTCCAAATTTTCTGTGGAAATAGCATATTGAATTTTTTGTTGACAGTTGTTGTATTGACTGGATTTGTTAATTGATTTTATAGCATTTATTTGATTTTGGAGATTTTCTATAGCCTGTTGATACTGGATTTCGGCTTATTGTCGATTTTCCACCTTAGATATAACATGATTTTCGATGCCCATATGTAAGTTTGTAATGTTTGCCAGCTCATCAATATCCTTTGACACTAATAAGTGTTGTATGTGAACTGGCATGCAATTTATAAATTGAAATCTCAGGATCTGGCTCGTTCGTGGGCTTTTATTCGGTTCCACTAATTTGTAACTGCGTTTGAGTTCCCTGAGCAGTTGACATGGTTTTCGGTCACCAAGTTATTGTTTCTGCAGTAATTTGTTGGCAGCCTCTGTTGTCGATCTTTTTGATTCCCTTATTATTGAGTCTTTTGACGTTGAATACGGCAGTTTAATGTGTGGGTTCAATAGATCCCAGTATTTTTCGAGGATTCGTGGTGGTAAACTGGTGAGCAGATGAAAATATTTTGATTTTTAATTTTTTATTGATGCCAGCTCGAGTGCAGCGTCAACTTGTTGGAACCACGCTTCCACGTTGTCGAAGAAAAGCGGTATTTTCATCTGGATGTGAATATTTTCATGAGCCACACTTCTGACACCAATGTTGTCTTTTTCAGAACTCATCATTTAGTCAATAAAAATAAGACAATTTTTAAATTTATAAATATTTATTTTATTTCATATTTAAACAAAGTTTAAATATATTAAAAAGAGAGCTTGAAGACTATAAATCAGTAATATATCGATGTTTATTGATACTGAAGAATTTACTTGAAAAGGCAGTGCCGAAAATCGTAATAAATTCATCTATAAATCTTCATCGACCAACAAACATGAAAATATCATCCAGTTAAGCATACAGTACAATTGAATTATAACTATAGAACAGGGGTTCTTAACCTTTTCAAACTTATGGACCCCATAAATATATAATTGGTACACACGGACCCCTGAAATGTAAAAAAATTAATAAATTGATAGTAAAACACATACATTTTTTAATAATTATTTATAAATCTGTTTATTCAGCTTCAAACAAAAATAATAAAGGTTTTTTGTAAATAGTGCCGCGGACCACTTGGAACCCGTTCGCGGACCCCCTGGGGGTCCATGGACCCCAGGTTAAGAACCACTGCTATAGAGTCATATAATCGTAAGTTGATTTTTTTTATTTTTCTTATTAATTAATTGTATTCCCATTCACCCATAATGAAGTGAGTTAAACGCGACCAAGAAAGAAAAAATTAGAATTTGACAACCACAGCAACTACACTAGGTCATGAATTAAGGTCAGGAGAACCCAGTAAAATCCAAGCATGTAAAACTAAGACGAAAAAATAGCATAATTTGTGGCTCTAAACAATCAAGCTTAATTTTCTCCTCGGCAAAAAATTCGAAACGAGCTAAAATTAATTTTTTGACTGGAGATACTAACGATAAAAACAAAATCAATAATTCGAGTATCAATTATATATCGACGAAAATTTATTAATTTACAATTGACAAGTCGATGACAAAGCGCTGGTTGTAATACACCAGAAACCACTGAGATACGCTTCCTATAATATAAGAAAAATTCAGTAATCTTATATTATACAAATATACAAACTAACTTTTATTTGACGCTGATGCCTCTCACTGATAGTGCAATGAAATACGCTTTGCATTGTAAAAATCGAAAAATTAGTAGAAAAATTAAATGCTGCACACAAACACAAGACATACTAAAAAATTCATGCAAACTTAAGATATATAGAAAAACCCCGCGAGATGCATTTCTATAATAACTTTATTTAAGATAATTTTGATTAAAAAATTGCTGAAAATATTTTGAAACTTATTTGAAAGCCATATCTAAAATAACAAAAATAAATTACATAAAATAAAATTCATTTTCTGATAAATGTTGTACACACCTACCATCATTATAGATAATAAATGTATGATGTAAAATGTTTATAAATTTAAAATATTAAATTTAGTATGTTGATTTGAATGAAATCTGTCTTTTGGAAAATATTAATATTTGACACTGATAAAACTTCTCAGATATATCGTGTGTGTTTTAATAATATTGAAAAAAACTGTTTTATTTGAAAAATATTTTTGGAAGATTATTAATATTTTATTGACGTGATAAATACATCATTCACGGTAGCTAATAGATATGTTGAGTTCTCTTCTTCACCCAACAATCTCAGCTAAGGTACTTATATAATAACCTTTTGAATGATGGAAATCAACGGGTATGCCTGTGGTGATAATGCATTTAATCATAGTTATGTGTATAATTTTATTTAGGAAAGTGTCCAGAAATCGCCCGACTTCAACATATACAAAGAAACCATCCAACTTCCACGTTAATGGTGAGGAACTAACGAGGAACTACCGGAACTGGTGATCAAGCATGAACCCACACGCAATCATGACCCGGTGAATTGCATCATAAAAGATGTAACACTGTTCACATAACTCAGCCCAGGAATGAGAAGTTATTGTGAATAGATTGATTTTCAGCACGAAGTATTCGAGAATGATTTGGTTGTTTAACTCAATAAATCATTTGTCTATTCGTTTCTTATTATTTTTTTTGTTTTGGTCTTGTTTGTTTGGATTTAATTTGAGAAAAATGGTTAATTTTACCTGTAATTTTCTTTTCCTTTATTTACCTGATAAAATGTTATGATGAAAAAATAATGGTTGGACTACAGAATATGAGGTCCAAGGTCTGAAAGCTTGAGACTTTGTGAAGATAAATTAAAGAGAAATCCAAAATTGGTCAAATAGATGAATGATTTAGCGATAATTATAAAAATAATCCATGAATAAATTTGCCTTTCTTATAGTAAACAATGTAATGAAGGGATTTAGAGTGAATCTCGTTCGAATAACAAACGAAGCAGAAAAGAGCAGAGGAATGATCAAACTTCAAAACCAGCTCAAATGGGATCAATTTGGTATACAAACTCTAAAACTCCACATGAAACAGCTTGGCGGAACGAATACGACGAGCTCGCAATTACATTTACAAATCAACCAATAATTTATCAACAAATCCTCATCAAATAATCATTCATTAACCAATAATTAATCAATAAATAATAATCAACCAATCATTCATCAATAAATCCTCATCGACCAATAATTTATCAACAAATCCTCATCAAATAATCATTCATTAACCAATAATTAATCAATAAATAATAATCAACCAATCATTCATCAATAAATCCTCATCGACCAATCATTCATCAATAAATTCTCAGTAACCAATCATTCATCAATAAATCTTCATCGACCAATCATTCATCAATAAATCCTCAACAACCAATCATTCATCAATAAATTCTCATCAACCAATATTCATCAATAAATCCTCAACAACCAATCATTCATCAATAAATTCTCATCAACCAATATTCATCAATAAATCCTCAACAACCAATCATTCATCAATAAATTCTCATCAACCAATAATTCATCAATAAATCCTCATCAACCAATCATTCATCGATAAATCCTCAACGACCAACAAACATGAAAATATCAATCCATTTACTGTATAAAATAAATCAAAAAGATTAACACAAAGAAGTTACATTGGGGATCATAAAGACTACCTGATAGCAGTCCAGCGTATTGAAATGTACATGTGAGCGATCTGATCTACTGGCATCATCCAGGATAAAACATAAAAAGAAAATCCTCGATTGATTGATCTATTTGACCATAGCTCTGCCTTTGACACTGGTCATTGGACGGTATTTCTGATTAGCACAATGAACGGAGTTGATATCATTGTCATTGATAAGGATGACATCCTGACCGCTGGATATGTTGTGCTCAAGAAGAAATAGTTTCTCTTGATTCAATAAAGCTTCATTGGTACGATCGAATAAAACTGTTTTGTGGTGATTGGTAGGAGCGATTGTTTCATTCATGTTTGGTAATATTCCTCGACTAACTGAGGAGCTTATGGCAGATGGCAATGTGCCGCTGTATATCAGAAGATCATCAACTAAAATAGAGAAATCCTTGACTCCTCGAGATGGAGTTTTACTGTAATTCCAAATCCTTATCATCGAAACACAAACAGGACGATCAAACACGAAAAATATTCGATTGAGACAACCTGGCAGAATGGGTGCCAGCCACATATGCTTAGGATCATATGAGTCGTTGATCCCATCTACCAATTTATCTGGAGTCCTCACATCTAAATTGCTGAATGTTCGCTGATTTTTGGGAGTGAGAGAATTCACAGAATCCGGATAGGCGTATACCTGAAAATAGAAATTCTTTTCACTAATCATCCATCCATAAAACTCCAGAAATCAAGTCATTGAACGGATTTTTTAAATGCACAAGTGAATGATTGATTAACCTATAAGTTAAAACAGAATTTTTACACAAATATTACACAAAATCTCTTTGGCTCAAATTTCATTTCTTTTTACAATTTTAAAACAAAGAAACAAAACCACTAATACTATTACTATTATTAATACTATTATTATTATTATTATTATTATTATTATTATTATTATTATTATTATTATTATTATTATTATTATTATTATTATTATTATTATTATTATTATTATTACTACTAGATGTTGCCCGTCAAAAATTACGGAGCAATTTTTAAGTTTCGATATATTAAAATCCCGGCTGAAAATTTATATTTAATTGTATTCAAAATATATAATTATAAAAAACCTTATTTAATTCATAAGCTCTTTATGACAATATTTTTAGTAAATGTTTTCGAGTTATTAAGTAATTGCCCTTGATATGATGTCTCTTACTCAGAATGATTTTTCTGTTTTTACTACATAATGATAACGATAAGCGTTTGCATAATATATTCCTATATATTCCTATACTCACTTAAATGATTGTGCTCGATAACGATGATTATTATGTTTTCTTAACAATGGAGAATTGAGATATTTGGAAGAGTTGATCGAAACATTAGAGACTGTGGGAGTGCGATTAAAGATAGCAGGTCGAGAGGACGGTTAAAGAGTGGGCATTTGCTTCAGAGATGCCCCAAGAAATTATCCTGTCCCTTACTGTTAAAATGGAAGGAAGAAAGTAGTTTAAACAGATCAATGGAGTGTTTCGAAAAGTTCAGGAATTGGTTTCAACTAAAAGTTGAACTATTGAGATCAACGAAGGAAATGCTACATGAAATTGAAAGCGAACATAATTTATAAAACTCACGCTCGAAATTTAAGAACAAATGGTTGACAATTCAAGACAAAGGGTTCAAACACATCTCACACAAATGGAAGGAGAAGTCGACAAAGCGAAAAAAAGTCGTGAAAGGACAAACAAGGTCACGATTAAAATGTTTAAAGTGCAAGAGGATGATCACTACTAGGATCAATGTAAAATGTCCAGAGATTGACCATTAGAAAAAAGATTGAAGTTTGTGCGTGGCAGAAAGATATACAGTATGGTAAAGTAATGTTCTAAACCATCCGTCTGTAGACTGTCAGAGAAACCATGCTAATTTAGTCCATGAAAATCAAGCGAAAACTACTCAAGAGAAAACTTTAATGGTTGTGAAAAAGAATACGAGAACAGGGTGAAACAGAATTATCTTAGCCTGGGAACGACTCCAAATTTTCTGGAGAATGGTAATAAGAGAATCAAAGTCAATGCTTTGCTTGATGACGCCAGCCCAGTCAGCTATGTGAGCCAGAAAGTATTAGAAGTGTTGGATTTGAAAGGGAAAGACGAAATAACGACAGTGTCATCGAAGGGAAATCTTCAAAAAATGACGAAGAGATTAAAAATGATTCTTATCAGTTAATGATCAGAAAATGAAAAAGGAATTCACTGCGTTAGCAGTAAAAAATGTTACGGAGAAGAAAGTGATAAATTTAGCAAAAGAAAAAATTGGAAGTATCTAAGGAATATTCATTTTCCTATGATGGATGAACGGCAGGCGGTGATGTACTAATTATGGCTGACTACCTGGGACTACAGAGATCGTTGAAAAAAAAGAGGTAGATGGAAAATTGGGCGATCATATCACTAGATTAACTCCACTTGGCTGGACCTGTGTCGTAATTTAATCGATTGGAACGTTATGGAACCATAAGAGTAATTTTATTAGAACGTACTTTAGTTAAGATGATGTATTGGAGTAACTGATGAAAAGGCTGTGGGAAATTGACGAAATTGGATTAAAGGAAGTTGAGTTCTCAAAAACTTAATAAGGACGTTTATGATAAGACCATGGAAACTTTACAAAAAGTTGATGGGCGTAATTAAGTGAAAATTCAATGGAAATGTTTACCGAAGTTATTACCAGATAGTACGGTATTGGCTGAAAAACGACTCAAAGGTCTACTGCGCAAGTTGTACAGGGAATGGATCAGGGAGTAGTATGATGACATTATTGAAGACTACCGGGAAAAGGATATAACACAGATGTCAATGAGGATCTGGAAAAATAGAGGACAAAGGAATTTTACCTAATTTCCCTGAATACAGACGGACAAAGACACCAAAAAAGTGCGAATTGTATTTAACGCAGCAGATAAAACCAATGTGTAGTGAGCCGTTAGACGGTCTTATCGAAATTTATATAAATCTTATATGAATGTACTCTATAAATGTTTCGGATTTTGATCCATTTGACAATCAAATATTGAAAGTATGGAAAATAATTCAGAATTAAACAAAGAAAATTCGGTCTCAGAAAAATACTTCAAGACCAAAAATTTAAGAATGTTAAGAATATTAAACCATTTGTTTACCATTATAGGCTTACAGTCTGATAATTTTTTCTTATCATAAGAATAAAAAGTTTTTTCATGTGTGCATTTTTTTGCTGAGTTAATTATTTTTAGGGTTTTTTCAGAAATTTATTTTGACTTTTTTTTGATAGTTTTTAACTGAAGTTTTAAACTGAAATAATTTTAAAAATTGGTGGGTAATATGAATCATTTATATAGTGATGATACTTAAGTAAAATATATCTTAGAACGCATGTTTAAAAATAAATAAATTATGTTAAAAGGTTATAATAAAATAATAATAAAGATAATCGGTAATCATTATTAATATTTATTGTCAAATCCATATTTTATACTAAAATTAAATATTAAAATAATCTATATTAATCTATTTAATAATTTATTTATTAATCTAACTTCCTCACATGAAACATCTTAAAAATAGATGAAATTAGAAGAATACTCCAGTTTCTTTAAGGAGATATCATCTGGAAATTTGAATTGGAAGTGTTGAGTAATCATTAAAATTAATTATTTATTTTTTCGTGTAAAATATGGATGGTGTAAAATATGGATTCAACATTTATTAATTGTTATTATATCGTGGTTTTATGTTTAATATTCAAAGATTTCATTGTCCCCTGAAAATATATGAAATTTATCTACTTATCCAATCATCAGAGAGAGAAATGATGTCTAAAAATTAGACACATTTTTTAAACAAATGTTTTGAAAATAATTATCGCTATGAATTCGAAAAGAATTAAAAGTAATCGAGAAAATTAAATGACTATTTGGTAAATTTTTTAGCAAAAATTTGTCTCAAAATTAAGAAAAACACAGTGAATTTTCATTGGACAGTTGCAGTTCTCTCGATTGCATTGAGAACTCGGAGATGATCTTAATGTGTGCGTGTTTTTATTTTTATTCGCGTCTGTGTGTGCGCTATTATTTATAATTTCGATTATTGTATGCGTTTTTTTTAATTATTCCTGCTTGTTTTATTTCAATTTAATTAAATGTCTTTGTTGAAGAATCGAAAAAGAATTATCCTTTGTCGGAAATTGGATCAATTATTTAAAGTTTTAATCGAAATGATTCATTCAACTAAATCTATTAATACGACCACTAGAGGGGATAAATATTTAAGGTGGGGAACCAGAGAGAGGTTTAAAAATATTCAGTTACCCTCATTGCGTGGGATATGTTTTAGGGGGTTGGCGGCATTTTCCCTTTGGTGTTACTGGCTCATAACATTATTAATTATGATAATAATAAATAATAATAATCAAAAATGAAAATATAATATCTACTTGTTGAGGGCTAATAGAAAGGCTCTGGCAATGTTGGTCAAAGATTTCAATACCATTCAAACCTACATAGTACAGGTCATTCCAAGAACTGAAAATGTTGAACTGATACACAAAACCACAGGGTAAATGATTGTATTGAATAATATCTTCGGAAATCCCTACGTTAGGTTTTAATTGTATTTCCTGAACGAAATCATATTGAACATGCCCAGGTGCTCGACGAACGAAAAACCCTTCATCTGAGGACACTCGCTTATCATTAATCCATATATGAAGGACTTTAACGCCTCTATAAGAATCTTCCAGTGATTTATTGTAATTCCAAATGCGAATAGAAGATATCCTGAATAAGGATATCCAGTAAATTTGCAAAAGAATCAGTATAAACTATTTTTATGAAATAGTAGAAATAAAAATAACAATGATAATTTGATTAATAATGCGCATCAAATAGTGAAGCTTTAATATATTTATATAGAAGATAATATTAATAATTAATAAATAATAATAATAATAATAATAATAATAATAATAATAATAATAATAATAATAAATAAATAATAATAATAATAATAAATAATAATAATAATAAAAATAATAATAAAAATAATAATAATAATAATAATAATAATAATAATAATAATAATAATAATAATAAATAATAATAATAATAATAATAATAATAAAAATAATACAAATTATAATAATATTAATAATATTAATAATAATAATAATAATAATAATAATAATAATAATAATAATAATAATAATAATAATAATAATAATAATAATAATAATAATAATCATAATAATAATTTTTCATTT
Organism: Schmidtea polychroa; assembly: GCA_959609185.1. Taxonomy (NCBI): domain Eukaryota; kingdom Metazoa; phylum Platyhelminthes; order Tricladida; family Dugesiidae; genus Schmidtea; species Schmidtea polychroa. The sequence goes on along the minus strand of CAUHTR010001735.1, from coordinate 35,825 downwards.
TGCTTATTATTTTGTTGTAATTAATTTTTTTATTTTCAGAAATTATGAGCTCAGCATAGCCTGTAGTGGTATCAGCATAGCCTGTAGTGGTATCAGCATAGTGGTATCAGACATTGGAAGACAAGAGAAAACGCAAACATTGGAGACTAATAAATTATGTGATTTAAAAGAAAGGATGCAAACATTGTACATATAATTTCGAGACAATAATCTGATATTTAATGCGATTAATTCTATTTTGAAAAATTTGAAATATATCAGGAAAAGCCATTTTTATTCACAATAACAACAGAAAATCTAGCATTTTAACAATTCGATATCAAATAGAAAAATAGTAAATAGAAAAAATTACTAACACGTGGCGTTGTTGAGAAAATTGCTTATTGAATAGATTAAGAAGATAAAACGGATACGTCAGATTCTTAATATTCCATAAGATCCCTGTTTCAATCATGAATCTTGTAAATAACAGCACATTCTTTGTAAATTTATTTGATAAGAGTAACAGAAATTGGGTTTTTTTCATTTATTTTATAGGAACATTAACGACCGACATTGTTAGTTAAATATAAATTAATATTTTAATATTTTAGTAATATTTTAATTAATTTAAAATTTATAATGGGAGTCAGATATTGTGTTAAGATCGCTCCAAATTTTTGATCTAATCAAATATATGGAGTATGTCTAACCATAGGCGATAATTATCGCTCATAAAACGATGAAGTCCAAGTTAAAATTTAACAAAAAATCATAATAAACACACCAAGATTCGTATCCTTACAAAAAGGTGTTTTTACAAATTCTGATCTTAAAATGATTTCTTGCCAAATGGAAACATTTCTATCAATTTGCATTGAGGTAAGAAAATATTTAAGAATTTCATTATTTAAAAGAAATTTAATAACTTAAATATTTCTTCATTTAAACGATTTATAGATTAACAAATATACTTATATTACTAAAATTATTTTAGATATTATTTATTAAAAAAGTTAACTTAACAAAAGAAAGATCGATCAATTCGCAGTCCTACACCCTGATATGGAATCTGAATTAAATACCTTATGATTTCAAACAGTTAATCAACTTTATCGGAAAAAGAGGGTTGCAAATACTTAAGCTCGTGAAGAAAATTAGTTGTCCGAGAGGAATAGTAAATAAATAGACAAAACCCATCTACAATAGAAACGAATTATTGAAATTAATTGGACATGCAACTGAAATTCCAATGACAGATTTAATGCTAATTTTAAATCAAGACCTTAAAATAAGAATTATTAAATTGTCTCATTTTGAAAATGGATTTATAGCACAAAAGTTTTTATCTTTTTGTGTAGTTTTCAATGCTCTGGTTATTGTCACAAAACAACATTTAACATTTTTAATAGTCAAACTAAATTTTCCTATGATTCTTATTCTCGTGCTACTTTTGGATCACGAACAGATGATCCACCAGTTTTAGACCCGGCTGGTAATACTCCGTTAGTGGCATAATTTAATGACTCAATTAATTTAGAAACAAATAATAAGAATGAAGGTCTATTGAATTTTGAATAAAATTTAAAGATTATTTTGAAAATAATGACACCGCAAAACATTGCCTAGAACGAATTTCATGTCGATTAGGAGTGTTAAAAGAATGTCAAGGCATGGTAAAAATATAAGTAAAAAAATTGGAGAGGAAAGAAAAATGTGGAAGGAAAAAAAGTAATGAAATAAATGAAAGAATGAAAATAATATATGCCGAGAGTATGGAAGAGCAAGTCAACAAACCTCAAGATAAATTATTCGGCAATGCAAGATTCATAGGAGATTTGTATCTTGTAAATGAATTGCCGGAAAATATTATCCATCACATAATGAAAAGACTCTTGGAATAGCCAATTATCGGATTTCGAATGAAAATCACTGCTAAAATAATAGTAGTAGTAGGAAAGATCAAATATTCTCGTTGTCGAAATGAAGTTGAAGAATTCATAGCAAAAATAAATGAGTGAAGAAAATTAGTTGTTCGAAAGGAATAGTAAATAAATAGACAAAACCCATCTACAATAGAAACGAATTATTGAAATTAATTGGACATGCAACTGAAATTCCAATGACAGATTTAATGCTAATTTTAAATCAAGACCTTAAAATAAGAATTATTAAATTGTCTCATTTTGAAAATGGATTTATAGCGCAAAAGTTTTTATCTTTTTGTGTAGTTTTCAATGCTCTGGTTATTGTCACAAAACAACATTTAACATTTTTAATAGTCAAACTAAATTTTCCTATGATTCTTATTCTCGTGCTACTTTTGGATCACGAACAGATGATCCACCAGTTTTAGACCCGGCTCGTAATACTCCGTTAGTGGTATAATTTAATGACTCAATTAATTTAGAAACAAATAATAAGAATGAAGGTCTATTGAATTTTGAGTAAAGTTTAAAGATTATTTTGAAAATAATAACACCGGAAAACATTGCCTAGAACGAATTTCATTTCGATTAGGCGTGTTAAAGGAATGTCAAGGCATGGTAAAAAAATAAGTAAAAAAATAATTGAAGAAAGAAAAATGTGGAAGGAAAAAAGCAATGAAATAAATGAAAGAATGAAAATAATATATGCCGAGAGTATGGAAGAGCAAGTCAACAAAGCTCAAGATAAATTATTCGGCAATGCAAGATTCATAGGAGATTTGTATCTTGTAAATGAATTGCCGGAAAATATTATCCATCACATAATGAAAAGACTCTTGGAATAGCCAATTATCGGATTTCGAATGAAAATCACTGCTAAAATAATAGTAGTAGTAGGAAAGATCAAATATTCTCGTTGTCGAAATGAAGTTGAAGAATTCATAGCAAAAATAAATGAGTGAAGAAAATTAGTTGTTCGAAAGGAATAGTAAATAAATAGACAAAACCCATCTACAATAGAAACGAATTATTGAAATTAATTGGACATGCAACTGAAATTCCAATGACAGATTTAATGCTAATTTTAAATCAAGACCTTAAAATAAGAATTATTAAATTGTCTCATTTTGAAAATGGATTTATAGCGCAAAAGTTTTTATCTTTTTGTGTAGTTTTCAATGCTCTGGTTATTGTCACAAAACAACATTTAACATTTTTAATAGTCAAACTAAATTTTCCTATGACTTCTTATTCTCGTGCTACTTTTGGATCACGAACAGATGATATACCAGTTTTAGACCCGGCTGGTAATACTCCGTTAGTGGCATAATTTAATGACTCAATTAATTTAGAAACAAATAATAAGAATGAAGGTCTATTGAATTTTGAGTAAAGTTTAAAGATTATTTTAAAAATAATGACACCGGAAAACGTTGCCTAGAACGAATTTCATGTCGATTAGGCGTGTTAAATGAATGTCAAGGCATGGTAAAAAATAAAAGTAAAAAAATAATTGAAGAAGAAAGAAAAATGTGGAAGGAAAAAAAAGCAATGAAATAAATGAAAGAATGAAAATAATATATGCCGAGAGTATGGAAGAGCAAGTCAACAAAGCTCAAGATAAATTATTCGGCAATGCAAGATTCATAGCAGATTTGTACCTTGTAAATGAATTGCCAAAAAATATTATCCATAACATAATGAAAAGACTCTTGGAATAGCCAATTATCGCATTTCCAATGACAATCACTGCTAAAATAATAGCAGTAGTAGGAAAGACAAAATATTCTCGTTGTCGAAATGAAGTTGAAGAATTCATAGCAAAAATAAATGAGTGAAGAAAATTAGTTGTTCGAAAGGAATAGTAAATAAATAGACAAAACCCATCTACAATAGAAACGAATTATTGAAATTAATTGGACATGCGACTGAAATTCCAATGACAGATTTAATGCTAATTTTCAAATCAAGACCTTAAAATAAGAATTATTAAATTGTCTCATTTTGAAAATGGATTTATAGCGCAAAAGTTTTTATCTTTTTGTGTAGTTTTCAATGCTCTGGTTATTGTCACAAAACAACATTTAACATTTTTAATAGTCAAACTAAATTTTCCTATGATTCTTATTCTCGTGCTACTTTTGGATCACGAACAGATGATCCACCAGTTTTAGACCCGGCTCGTAATACTCCGTTAGTGGTATAATTTAATGACTCAATTAATTTAGAAACAAATAATAAGAATGAAGGTCTATTGAATTTTGAGTAAAGTTTAAAGATTATTTTGAAAATAATAACACCGGAAAACATTGCCTAGAACGAATTTCATTTCGATTAGGCGTGTTAAAGGAATGTCAAGGCATGGTAAAAAAATAAGTAAAAAAATAATTGAAGAAAGAAAAATGTGGAAGGAAAAAAGCAATGAAATAAATGAAAGAATGAAAATAATATATGCCGAGAGTATGGAAGAGCAAGTCAACAAAGCTCAAGATAAATTATTCGGCAATGCAAGATTCATAGGAGATTTGTATCTTGTAAATGAATTGCCGGAAAATATTATCCATCACATAATGAAAAGACTCTTGGAATAGCCAATTATCGGATTTCGAATGAAAATCACTGCTAAAATAATAGTAGTAGTAGGAAAGATCAAATATTCTCGTTGTCGAAATGAAGTTGAAGAATTCATAGCAAAAATAAATGAGTGAAGAAAATTAGTTGTTCGAAAGGAATAGTAAATAAATAGACAAAACCCATCTACAATAGAAACGAATTATTGAAATTAATTGGACATGCAACTGAAATTCCAATGACAGATTTAATGCTAATTTTAAATCAAGACCTTAAAATAAGAATTATTAAATTGTCTCATTTTGAAAATGGATTTATAGCGCAAAAGTTTTTATCTTTTTGTGTAGTTTTCAATGCTCTGGTTATTGTCACAAAACAACATTTAACATTTTTAATAGTCAAACTAAATTTTCCTATGATTCTTATTCTCGTGCTACTTTTGGATCACGAACAGATGATCCACCAGTTTTAGACCCGGCTCGTAATACTCCGTTAGTGGTATAATTTAATGACTCAATTAATTTAGAAACAAATAATAAGAATGAAGGTCTATTGAATTTTGAGTAAAGTTTAAAGATTATTTTGAAAATAATAACACCGGAAAACATTGCCTAGAACGAATTTCATTTCGATTAGGCGTGTTAAAGGAATGTCAAGGCATGGTAAAAAAATAAGTAAAAAAATAATTGAAGAAAAAAAAATGTGGAAGGAAAAAAACCAATGAAATAAATGAAAGAATGAAAATAATATATGCCGAGAGTATGGAAGAGCAAGTCAACAAAGCTCAAGATAAATTATTCGGCAATGCAAGATTCATAGGAGATTTGTATCTTGTAAATGAATTGCCGGAAAATATTATCCATCACATAATGAAAAGACTCTTGGAATAGCCAATTATCGGATTTCGAATGAAAATTACTGCTAAAATAATAGTAGTAGTAGGAAAGATCAAATATTCTCGTTGTCGAAATGAAGTTGAAGAATTCATAGCAAAAATAAATGAGTGAAGAAAATTAGTTGTTCGAAAGGAATAGTAAATAAATAGACAAAACCCATCTACAATAGAAACGAATTATTGAAATTAATTGGACATGCAACTGAAATTCCAATGACAGATTTAATGCTAATTTTAAATCAAGACCTTAAAATAAGAATTATTAAATTGTCTCATTTTGAAAATGGATTTATAGCGCAAAAGTTTTTATCTTTTTGTGTAGTTTTCAATGCTCTGGTTATTGTCACAAAACAACATTTAACATTTTTAATAGTCAAACTAAATTTTCCTATGATTCTTATTCTCGTGCTACTTTTGGATCACGAACAGATGATCCACCAGTTTTAGACCCGGCTCGTAATACTCCGTTAGTGGTATAATTTAATGACTCAATTAATTTAGAAACAAATAATAAGAATGAAGGTCTATTGAATTTTGAGTAAAGTTTAAAGATTATTTTGAAAATAATAACACCGGAAAACATTGCCTAGAACGAATTTCATTTCGATTAGGCGTGTTAAAGGAATGTTAAGGCATGGTAAAAAATAAGTAAAAAAATAATTGAAGAAAGAAAAATGTGGAAGGAAAAAAAGCAATGAAATAAATGAAAGAATGAAAATAATATATGCCGAGAGTATGGAAGAGCAAGTCAACAAAGCTCAAGATAAATTATTCGGCAATGCAAGATTCATAGGAGATTTGTATCTTGTAAATGAATTGCCGGAAAATATTATCCATCACATAATGAAAAGACTCTTGGAATAGCCAATTATCGGATTTCGAATGAAAATCACTGCTAAAATAATAGTAGTAGTAGGAAAGATCAAATATTCTCGTTGTCGAAATGAAGTTGAAGAATTCATAGCAAAAATAAATGAGTGAAGAAAATTAGTTGTTCGAAAGGAATAGTAAATAAATAGACAAAACCCATCTACAATAGAAACGAATTATTGAAATTAATTGGACATGCAACTGAAATTCCAATGACAGATTTAATGCTAATTTTAAATCAAGACCTTAAAATAAGAATTATTAAATTGTCTCATTTTGAAAATGGATTTATAGCGCAAAAGTTTTTATCTTTTTGTGTAGTTTTCAATGCTCTGGTTATTGTCACAAAACAACATTTAACATTTTTAATAGTCAAACTAAATTTTCCTATGATTCTTATTCTCGTGCTACTTTTGGATCACGAACAGATGATCCACCAGTTTTAGACCCGGCTGGTAATACTCCGTTAGTGGTATAATTTAATGACTCAATTAATTTAGAAACAAATAATAAGAATGAAGGTCTATTGAATTTTGAGTAAAGTTTAAAGATTATTTTGAAAATAATAACACCGGAAAACATTGCCTAGAACGAATTTCATTTCGATTAGGCGTGTTAAAGGAATGTCAAGGCATGGTAAAAAAATAAGTAAAAAAATAATTGAAGAAAGAAAAATGTGGAAGGAAAAAAAACCAATGAAATAAATGAAAGAATGAAAATAATATATGCCGAGAGTATGGAAGAGCAAGTCAACAAAGCTCAAGATAAATTATTCGGCAATGCAAGATTCATAGGAGATTTGTATCTTGTAAATGAATTGCCGGAAAATATTATCCATCACATAATGAGAAGACTCTTGGAATAGCCAATTATCTGATTTCAAATAAAAATTACTGCTAAAATAATAGTAGTAGTAGGAAAGACAAAATATTCTCGTTGTCGAAATGAAGTTGAAGAATTCATAGCAAAAATAAATGAGTGAAGAAAATTATTTGTTCGAAAGGAATAGTAAATAAATAGACAAAACCCATCTACAATAGAAACGAATTATTGAAATTAATTGGACATGCAACTGAAATTCCAATGACAGATTTAATGCTAATTTTAAATCAAGACCTTAAAATAAGAATAATTAAATTGTCTCATTTTGAAAATGGATACATAGCACCAAAGTTTTTATCTTTTTGTGTAGTTTTCAATGCTCTGGTTATTGTCACAAAACAACATTTAACATTTTTAATAGTCAAACTAAATTTTCCTATGACTTCTTATTCTCGTGCTACTTTTGGATCACGAACAGATGATCCACCAGTTTTAGACCCGGCTCGTAATACTCCGTTAGTGGTATAATTTAATGACTCAATTAATTTAGAAACAAATAATAAGAATGAAGGTCTATTGAATTTTGAGTAAAGTTTAAAGATTATTTTGAAAATAATAACACCGGAAAACATTGCCTAGAACGAATTTCATGTCGATTAGGCGTGTTAAAGGAATGTCAAGGCATGGTAAAAAATAAAAGTAAAAAAATAATTGAGGAAGAAAGAAAAATGTGGAAGGAAAAAAAGCAATGAAATAAATGAAAGAATGAAAATAATATATGCCGAGAGTATGGAAGAGCAAGTCAACAAAGCTCAAGATAAATTATTCGGCAATGCAAGATTCATAGGAGATTTGTATCTTGTAAATGAATTGCCGGAAAATATTATCCATCACATAATGAGAAGACTCTTGGAATAGCCAATTATCGGATTTCCAATGAAAATCACTGCTAAAATAATAGTAGTAGTAGGAAAGACAAAATATTCTCGTTGTCGAAATGAAGTTGAAGAATTCATAGCAAAAATAAATGAGTGAAGAAAATTAGTTGTTCGAAAGGAATAGTAAATAAATAGACAAAACCCATCTACAATAGAAACGAATTATTGAAATTAATTGGACATGCGACTGAAATTCCAATGACAGATTTAATGCGAATTTCAAAATCAAGAGATTGTATTGAAATAAAAGTTATGGATTTTAATTTTTCAATAAATAAACAAAACTGTCGACCTCGAATCAATAATGAGTTAAATCAAGACCTTAGAGTAAGAATTATTAAATTGTCTCATTTTGAAAATGGATACATAGCACCAAAGTTTTAATCTTTTTGTGTAGTTTTCAATGCTCTGGTTATTGTCCAAATGAAGTTGAAGAATTCGTAACGAAAACAAATGAGTGAAGAAAGTTAGTTGTCCGCAAGGAATAGTAAATAAATAGACAAAACCCATCTACAATAGAAACGAATTATTGAAATTAATTGGACATGCGACTGAAATTCCAATGACAGATTTAATGCGAATTTTAAATCAAGACCTTAAAATAAGAATTATTAAATTGTCTCATTTTGAAAATGGATTTATAGCACCAAAGTTTTTATCTTTTTGTGTAGTTTTCACAAAACAACATTTAACATTTTTAATAGTCAAACTAAATTTTCTTATGTCTTCTTATTCTCCTGCTGCTTTTGGATTTAGGACAGATGATCCACCAGTTTTAGACCCGGCTGGTAATTCTCCTGTAGTGGCATAATTTATCGACTCAATTAATTTAGAAACAAGTAATAAGAATGAAGGTCTATTGAATTTTGAGAAAAGATTATTTTGAAAATAATGACTAGAAGGAATTTCATTTCGATTAGGTGTGTAAAATGAATGTCAAGGCCCGGTAAATAATATAATTTAAAAACTGATTGAAGAAAAAAAGCAATGAAATAAATGAAAGAATGAAAATAATATATAGAAGCCTTGAACGAAACCCCATACAAGAAATAATAATTTCTTGCAATTTGTTATTTATTACGTTTAAATTAAATTACGTGTAAATAAAACATTAATATTAAGAAAAATAAAATTAACATTTCAAACAAAAAACTTAATAATTATGACACATATTTTTATTTTTTTATGATTGTTTTCAAAAACAAATGATAAAAATAATTTATTAATAGTATTTGATTTATAAATGGGAACGACGCGAGGTCTTGTGCGTTTGCACCGGTCTCCGGTCGCCCCCGATAACAATAAATTTATAAAAAATGATGTGATGATTTTGATGAGAGTAAACTAATTACAATAGTTACAATAAAATCAATGACATCATAGAAATTATTGTATTCAAAAATTTTAGTTGCTCATTAGATATTCATATTTTAGACTTTGGCCTAAATACAATCAGCTTGGATAAATAAATGGGACTTAGCCATGGAATCTTGAAATTAAGCGACTTTAAGAGATCAATTATTCTTGATTCATTATTGACTATATATAGTATTTTAGTCTCCTGTTGATCATCTACGATGATGAATAATGTTGAGGGATCATTTGCTTTGGACATTCACACATATAGCTGTCCATAAGAGAAGCACGCATCTGTCAAATTTAAAGCTGTGGCCTTCAGCAAAAAAATAGAAAGTTAAAAATAGCACAGTTGACCTAGAAATTGCAATTAGAATGTTGTGCAGATGTCACGTCACTAATGTTCACCGTTTGGGAGGAATATTTGTAACAGACATGCAGGTATATTTTCTGTTTTATAGTATAGATTATCAAAAGAAAATGGATTTGATAGAGGCCCACAGACTAATGAGAATCTTTTAATATTTTGAAATTTTTAATATGTTTAAATCAAATAAATTCAACCAAATTTCTATTTTTTGTAGTGTAGCACACACATAAAAGTATTGTTCCGTCCAGTTATAAAATCTAATATAAAATAGATTAATTAATTGAGGACAAAAAAAGTCAAAGAATGACATCGTTTAATTAAATTTTTAATATTTTGATAAAATTTTTGTTGTTTAAAATTTTGAAGTCGACAGAAGTTAAACTGTTATGAATTGAGTTGAATTGAATTGAAAATGTATTTTAATTTCTAAATAAAAGATTTCGAAGAAGTTTTTATTTGAAATTATATTATTGCAATTTATAATTGAATTAAACTAGTTAGGTTAAGGCAGTGTCTGCTAAACTGTGCCGTGAAAAATCCCAGGTATGTCGTGAAATATTTAGGATAATTTTAATCTACAGTTGAAAAAATTAACCGGCAAGCATAAAGATAGGAAAACTACCAAGTATAAGTCAAAGTACGTGTGGACGTCTTTGTATTTGAAGATGAATATACAAATTGGTCGTTTGCGAGATTCTAGTTTCTATATATGTGCATTATATCTCAATAAAATAATATAAGGGGATCTTTGTTATTACTACACTAAAGAATTTGTATATTTTTGCTTATATTGATAAGTTATATTTAATTTCTCCGATATTTGTTTTTTAGTGTGCCGCAAACGAAAAAGGTTTGGCAGGCACTGGTTAAAAACAATGAAATGTTGTGTAAAATATAATCCAAATTTTTATTGACAGACCACAAAAGGCCATTAGTTAAGCATTAAATATTTTTGTTTGATGATTTCATTACTTTTATAATTTTTAATCTGTATTATTTTTGATAAACAGTTGTAATAATTGCATTTTTTTAAAATTATGAATTGATTATAATCTGGCAGAATGAAACATTCCTACAATTCTGGAGCTGTAAAACAAAAAATAAGAGTGAAAATTCAACGATAAAAAACTAAATTGATGCTTTGTAAATATATTTTCTAAATATATATTAGAAAAAGTGCGCACTATATACGTTGATAACTGGTATAACAGCTTAGATTTGGCACAACAATTAGTCAATAAAAATAGGCTCAAATCGCCACGGTCTCAAAAAGTCATTGAGAAAAGATTATTTTTGCCAAAGAGCATAGAACCAGAATTACTTTAATGAAATGGAGAGCAAGTGCGATGTTTTGGCGTATGGCATCCCATACACTGTGAATATAAGAATAAAAATAGGATAATGCATAAAACCTGTTCTAATTACGAACTATAATGATAATTAATCTCCTATGGACATATCCGACCAAATAACTGCTAAGAAAAACCTTAGAATGGTACCGAAAATTAGCTTTGGAACTTTTACTAAAAACAGTAGTTGTAAATACTTGGGTTTTCTATAATGCAAGTAACCATAAGTCAATTTCAATTTTAAAATATAAAAAAGTGTTTAGATATTTATGTAATGCACATAATGTTAAAAAATTAAGTGTCTGACACTCAACCTTCTAAAAAAACTTCATGAAGTGGAAGTCTAGCAACTATCTATTGTTGCAATTCCTACTATTAAGAACCTGTAAAAAAATTTAAAAGTCACATTACGCGGAAACTATAAAGGTGACGACATTTAACGATGATTGCTTCAATAAACCATATTTATGCATTCCTTATTTCAACAAAATTCATCGCTTTGTGAAAACATAAGTAAAGTATAAGACACGCTATCAACATTTTATTCACTTATGTGTAGACATTTTTATTTGTTTACTCAATATGAAGTAAATAAATTTTATTGTTATGTTAGGGATAGGCCTGGAGCCTTAATAATAAAATAAATAAAAATTACTAAAAATAGAAATAGGTAAAATAAAAACAATATAGAATTACTTAAAATAAAGTTTAGACATAAATAATTACTATAATTAGAATTAGGTAATATATAGGAATATTTGATAATACTATTACTATATATAGTAATTATAAAATTACTATTAATATAATAAATAATTAAAATATGATATAAATACCGGTTCAAAACGAGAACCAGGGACGATAAAACGGAGACGACAAAATTGACGAATAACTCGCGGACAAGGAAACTGATAAGAAAGTCTGAGAAACAATTGAAATAATAATCTAGAAAATTATTACCATTTCTAAAAACAAAAAGAAAAACGTGATTAAAGAATCACTGTGTCGATTATAATTAAGAAGTTCAACAATTGTCTACAACAAAACAAACGTGATCAAAGAATCACGGTGTCTCATCAATCAACCAGACGACAGTTCAACTCAAATTCCAAATCGTTTTTCAAATTAGAAAAGTGACTATAAATTGTCAAACAGAACAAACCAGAATCAGAAAGAATATTTCCGGAGAAAAATTTGAACAGAATCGTGAAACAAAGGAAGACAGAAAAGGAGTCATCAATCTAGAAGGTAAAAGAAGTTTAGTATTCGAATTGTGTAAGGATAAATTATTATCCTTGTGAAGTGAGATAGTTAAAATAAAGCGAACACAAAGCACCGATAGCGGCTTTCGTGTTACCTGGGAGCCCCAAAATCAACCCTCTTGCTTTTCCACTATCTTTCTAGTTTATTTAGCGATCGTTGTGCTACACAGGAGCCATCGATTTCTTGCAGACTGTTGGTAAACAGTAAGGATTAACAAATCCGTTTACTTGTACTCTTTGAACATATTTTGTAAATTTCTGTTGTAAGTTATAAAATATATTTTTATAAAAAGAAAGGAGTTTGTTTTCTTTATTTCAGTGATTTAAATATTAAAACGCGCAACCACATTAAATATAACTTATTTATATTTATTTTTATTTATTTAGCTTATTGGAGTCATTTGTGTTAAGATCTGTAGTCCCCGTTTTTCGATCTTAACAGTTATATCATGCGTTTTGTTGTTATAAATTACGAAAAATATATTTGAAAATTATTGAATTTGTTAGGGTATACAGAAAAGGTATATGTGACGTGGAAATGATATCTGCTAATGGTAAATTTTAACTTATTGTAATTTCAATTTGCTTAAAAATATTAATTTAAATAACTTTCTATAAAGTAACTTTAAATTTGATATATTAAATATTTTATAACCATTTCAATTGGTCGAATAAATGTTAAATTTTATCTGATTTTTTACTTATTTAAAAATTTATTTATCTATGAAACAAATTCTTGTGATGAAATTAATTATGAGGAAACAATTGAAATCACCATTGGAACTAATAATATCAATGATGATTCGATCTCTAATTTTCATGCTGTGTCAAATTTTAGAAACACTAATTAATTTATTATTATTAGTATTATTACTTTTGAAAAAATTTTTAAAACCCTAAATAACTTTTGAATAACCGTAAGTCAACCTCATCCTTAAACGTTGACCTTTAAACCACCCTTTTTACACCGCGAACCTTATTATATATGAGTCTTAGTCGAGCTGGTCCTGTAATTTTGGCCCTTAGATTGAAAATTTGACCCTTTGGTCTAAATTTTAAAATTACCATGTCCTTTGATGTAAGTATTAAGTCACAAAAAGGATAAAAAAAGCTCAGTACACTATTCTGCCCTCCTTATCAAATAGACCGTAACTGACAAAACTACAAAAATCGAGTTAGAGGCGTCAACTGTATGCAGTTGCAATTAACCTTCATTCTGCTTAGCGATAAGACCGTATCTAGTCCGAGATGCCTAGATGCAAACAAATATAAATGGATGATTGGTTTAGGTTAACTGGTTGGCAGAATTGAAAACACGTTTTGTTATTTATCTCCTAAGTGTATTTTTGCAGTTACGGTCTATTTGATAAGGAGGGCAGTATTGACTAAGACGAAATTCTTTTGCATTATGTGTGATACACAATTGCCATATTGTTTATTCAATAATTTTCACTCGAAATGACAAATGACAACACTTGTTAAGTGTTGGGCACGCAATGAAAGTTTAATTTATTTACACACTGTTTTACTAAATAAAAACCGTATTAGGGTGCCTGGCACTATACTTACTCCTAAAGGAAAATGATTACACTAAAACATCTATAGCGGATTTCAGATAAATTGGTTTTTTTTATTTTACGAAACTCGGTAAATATCTAATAAAATCCATTTAAAATATAAACATTTAATTTGCCGGGTTATCTAGCTTAAGTAATATTTCGTTTAAATTAATTATTTTAACACATTAGAAGATATATATGAAGTAGGAAGATATATATAACGTAGGAAATATCATACGAGTAGATTTTGATTTGAGTCAATAAATATTATATTTGTTTCAATTTAAACGTTAAAAGTGTGGGTGAGAAAAAGGTAACCCGAAACTTGGAGAATTGGAGAGGTAATTGGAGTTTGATTAATATATTTGCAGTGTTTTACTCACTAAAGACCATATTAATGTTGGTACTATAATTATTCAAAAATGAGTAATTTCTGTTTTTCAAAATTTTTGACATTTTAAATCATGCTTTCCCTTATATATTAAATAATTATATAAAAAAGTTTTAAATTTCCAAACTATAGTTCTTAACATGTGGTGCACACACTTCTTATAGTTCGAGAAAAGAGACTTGAATTTTATCTTTAAAACGCTATGAACAGAGATAGTGCATGGCGCCCTTAGTTCTTCCAGTAAGAAATGTTAATTTTTATACTACAATTTTAGAATCTGTCAATTTTAATGAACACTTCAAATATTAGCAGATAGTTCAGAACCTAGTATGGATTTCAGAATTTTCAGCAAAATATATCTCGATTTGATCACAGTAGTACACTGCCCTATTTAGGATTTGAAGAGATTGGATTTTCAAGTTCCCAAATCAAAGAAGCCTTATAAGGAAGAATAACTAGCTAAACCTTGTTCTGAAAATGATAAAGTAAATATTTGAAATTGAAGCTCAGATAAAGTTGCATCAGGTTTCGTTTTCTAACTATATAATTTGTGAGAGAATCAGTGACATAAGTCAAGATATACTGGAGTAGACCATTCAGACAGTTCTATCAAAGTGAATATTTAACGCAAAAGGTCAACTAATGTATTCAATTAAATATTTATCCTTTATATCAAAGGGGTTGAGTTGGATGAATAGTTTTTATTCCTTAAATCAGTTAAAACTACAGTTAAAGCAATAAATATTTTTAATCCTTGGGGAACCGGAAGTGTCTATCTGACACATTTTAAAATTTACAGGGTTATTCCCTATTATAAAGCGACTATTCATAATTATAAATCATTTATTCAATATTCTAAATCATTTATATAAAATTATAAAGTAATTATTCAAAATTCAAAATTAATTATTCTAAATTATAAATTAATCAAAATGATTTTAGAATTAATTTATTGTTTTGGATCATTTTAAAAATAATAAAAAGAAACAATTTAAAATTCATGATGAACGAGTCCAATCCTAACCGAGCTAACCGAGGTAAGAAATGTATCTCTACTTGCCATTATTTGCGTTGAAAAGATAAACCATTTTAAATTGATCGATGGTGCATATAATGCTGAGAAACTTTTGTAATTTTTAAATGAAGCTTATAATATACAACAAATAAAAACAAATGATATATTAGTTATGGATAATGTAAGATTTCGCCATAGTGATATTGTAAAAGATTTTTGCGTAGAAAAAAGTATTATCATAAAATATTTACCCCCTTATAGTCCGGATCTAAATCCAATTGAAAACATATTCTCAACAATTAAAAGCAGATATTCAGCAAATAGACTCGAACCAACGACATCTGTAATGATAAAGGAGAATGTAGCCAGGGTTATTGCTGAAATGAATGTGGATCTGTCTATAATACATGTATATGGTTGGTATTATGAGAGAATGGAATACCTTGTTTTCGCATACAACGTGGAATTCTTTTAACATTTTGATGTTTTTTTTATTAAATATGTTGGTGTTTAATATTTTTTTATAAATATATTTAATTAACTTTAATACTTTTTTAAATATTATCCTTGAAAAAAGACAAATCTCGAAGGGTTTTTTACCTACTGCTTGCGTCTCTGCGTGTTACAATGCAATCTGTGACATGATTATGTAATTATTTGTTTCCTATTAATACATTAAAGTTATACACTGTCGTCGTAGCTTTCTTATGTTTCTTCTGGGACAAAATTAATTTTTAGAATAAATAATAAGAATAATTTATTTTATTTTGATTAATTTATAATTTGGAATAATTAATTTATAATTTTGAATAAAGGATTTATAATTATGAATATTCGCTTTATAATAGGGAATAACCCTGTAAATGTGTTTACGTATCATCTATAGACATATTAAAAAATCGTAAAATTAATTTTTTAGAATAAATAATAAGAATAATTGATTTTATTTTGATTAATTTATAATTTGGAATGATTAATTTATAATTTTGAATAATTAATTTATAATTTTGAATAAATGATTTAGAATATTGAATAAATGATTTATAATTATGAAGTCGCTTTATAATAGGGAATAACCCTGTAAATGTGTTTACGTATCATCTATAGGCATTAAAAAATCGTACTAAAAGTATAACGTAATAATTTAAATAAAAAGAAATAAAATCAAACATTTAAAAAAGCTTAAACGAAAAAATTTTCCTACTGTTATTCATATAAGTATCAATTGGACACTACCGGTCTTAATTGTTATTTTTTTCTAGTCTTTTAAGAGTTAATAAGGTAACCATTTCTTTATCCAAGAAGAACTAGAAAAAAATTTGATTGGGTGTGCATGCAATGACATAGACACTGCTATGCTTAGAAACAGGCCAGGATTTGAAGAAAAACATCTCTTGAACACTCATTGTGGTCTTCATAGATATCCTCTTGAATTGAAACATTACCACAAAATATTGAATGAAAACATTGAACAATGAATTATGAATGCTATTCAAAGTCAAAAGAAGTTGACAGAAATTTTGTAAAAAAGGAATATATATATTTGTGAAATAGAAAAGATCATACGGTCTTCCACTATCGGAGGGTTGTCCTGAGGTTGAGTAATATCACGAGGGTTCGAACTTTATGCAGAGTTCGCTTTATTCGAGATCAGATAAATTAACTAACTGGGTACTTTGAGAATGAAGTTTTTCAAATATTGTAATATATTGCTAATTTTTTAATCGTCAATTCCTCAAGTCTGAAACTGCAAAGAAAAGGATATCATGTTGCCTAGCGAAATGCTAGTTGATTTCAAAGAAAGAATTTCATCTCAGTAGTAGGGCTGAAAATAACAAGACATTAGATAAAAGAGCCCTTTGACGCCACACTCAAAATATGGATAATAAGAACGCTGCGAAGGAATCCTTTCTTGAGTTTTGTAGTAATCATATAATCAAGATTGGATTTTAAAAAAAGGTTGAACTAATCAAATAATAACTAGTGTGTTATTATCCTTTGATACAATATGCTTGAGAAAATATGGTTTCTCGGCAATGGTGTTAATAGAACCAAACATAATATGCTCAATTCACAAAATGATATCAATGGCTGTCAGCACAAAAATTTCGCGATTCGATCAACTTGTCGCTGGGAAGCAGCAACAAAATTATTAATTACAGTGTTTTAAAGAATCTATATGATGCGCCATTTTAGTAAATCCTTTAAGTTAAAATTACTAAATATCAATCTTTATCTTCACATTTTTGCAGGACCACAAAAATGTTTTCTATCTCTAATATGTGACAGTAATAATAAAGATTAAGCATAGCTACTTTAAACCATTATAAATTCTGATTTTCTTTCTTTTCTTCCATGAAAAGAATGCGTGCAGTGGCGTGTGGAATGCTTTCCGAATTTACATTAAAAAATTTTTTTAAGTGAATATATTTCCTGCAGCAGATTCATTTTTACGATTGTTTTTATTATGGGAATTTCGTGTAATGTGCTTGCGTATTTGACTTTATTTTGAATACTTTAACTTGGTTGATATTAATGAATGATCAACGCAAAGATAAGTTGTTGCGTATAAATTATTGATTGTTTTGTTTAATTATACGCTGTTTTTATAGAACGCAACGTAGCTTATAATGCACAAAATGTTTTGACTGTTTGTTATTCTTTGTGAAATAGCATATCCACAAAAATTGTCCATCTATAAATTATAAACATTGTCCATTTATTGTAGGAAATTCGCTAATAAATTAAAACTAATTGATTGAATTGCTAATGTAAAAATTCATATAATTTTCGGCAGGATGCAGGAAACCAATGCCAATTGAAAAAACTAGTATTTGACAAATAAGATAACGCCAATCAAACATTCTTTTCACGACAGTTTTCCTGTCATCATCAGGTGGGATATAATAACTATACAAATTAAGGATTTTAAACAAATTTATTAATTATATCTAAAAAATTTTTTTACTTAATAAAAACATTTAATTATTTTTTGAGGCGTTGTTGATAAAGTCATTGAATCCGAAAATTAATGTGCAGAATGCAGTAAATACTCGTGTTTTGAGTGTTTTTAAATAATTTTTTTGTATATTGTATGTATTGATTGTTGTATTAAATTAAATAATTAATAAAATTTTTGAATTATTAAATTAAATTTTGAATGCTAAAATTTTAAAAAATAATATATTAATTTAATTATAACTTTTTAAAAATAATTAAATGTTTTTATTAAATATAATTTGTTTTTATATATAATTAATAAATTTATTTAAAATCCTTAATTTAATGAGTTATTATATCCCACCTGATGATGACAGGAAAACTGTCGAAATATATCGTGAAAAGAATGTTTGATTGGCGTTATCTTACAATTAAATCATTGCCATGTATGTTTAACTATTTATTTGACAAATAATAAGATAAATTCAAAATACAAATTTCGGCTATAGTAAACTTCTCGGGGGTACATAAGTTAATAAATAAATATTTAAATATATTGATAAAAAAAATATTAGTTAATGGATATTTTAGAAATTTCGGAAATAATAACAGATGATTTGAAAGTAGTAGAAAGGTTTTTTTCAAAGAATTTAATCAGAAGAAACTTAACTTGTGAAAGATGTGGAGAAAACATGCGGCTTGAACGTACGAAGGATACGTTAAACAGATATTTATGGGTATGTCAAAAAAGAGCTGCTGCGAACCCACATAAAAAAGGATTGTTAGTTAATTCATTTTTTGAAAATTCGAGCATACCAATTAAAAAATTCTTTTGTTAATGTATTTCTGGTGTCATGATACTGCTGTAAATTCTACTTGTTCTTTTACAAAAGTTTCTAAAGTTACCGTAGTCCAGTTTTTCCAATATTTTAGAGATGTTTGTTCAAGAAAATTACTCAGAAATCCAATAACTTTTGGCGGAACAAACCAAATAGTTCAACTTGATGAATTAAAATTTTTAAGGTTGAAGCATAATCGAGGTTAAACTTCTAAAAATCTTTACGATACCCAAATAAAAAATATTGATATGCAGTTGGTAAGAAACAGAAAACAACAAACTTTGTTTCTCGTTATTAATTCTCTTATATTACCTAATTCAGTGATTTGGACTGATGAATATTCGGTGTATACTAGAGGGTCAAATTCTAACGGAGAGAACTCCCTTATCATTACTTAGCCTATATACTCATCAATATGTCAATCATTCATTTTACTACAAAGACTCATCAACAGGAGTTCATACGAATAACATCGAAGATTATTGAAACGTCTGTAAAAAAAAATTTTAAAAATGCTTGGCACGCTTCTAATTTTTATACCAAGTTATATTGATGAATTCATCTGGAGAAAAGGGTATACTAGGATTATTGATGAAGCATTTTTACAGTTAATTAATGATATTAGCGAATTCCATTAAAAATTAAATGATGAGTTTTATTTATGCAAACTTTTGTAAATGATTTTTTTTGTACAGAAAAAATATTTTTTTTATTAATATATAGTTTTGATCGGTTTATTATTGAATTATTATTGTATTATTATTTAATTATTTATTTAATTATTAATTTATTTATGTACCCCCAAGAGAAGTTCATTTTACTACAAAGACTCATCAACAGGAGTTCATACGAATAACATCGAAGATTATTGAAACGTCTGTAAAAAAAAATTTTAAAAATGCTTGGCACGCTTCTAATTTTTATACCAAGTTATATTGATGAATTCATCTGGAGAAAAGGGTATACTAGGATTATTGATGAAGCATTTTTACAGTTAATTAATGATATTAGCGAATTCCATTAAAAATTAAATGATGAGTTTTATTTATGCAAACTTTTGTAAATGATTTTTTTTGTACAGAAAAAATATTTTTTTTATTAATATATAGTTTTGATCGGTTTATTATTGAATTATTATTGTATTATTATTTAATTATTTATTTAATTATTAATTTATTTATGTACCCCCAAGAGAAGTTTACTATAGCCCAAATTTCTTAATTAAAATTTTTTATTTAGATAATGAAAGACATTTAGAAAACAAAATTAATATTTTGCCATATAAAGGATCAAAGGGAGTTATGGTATTAAATCAAGTTAATTAGACAGAAAAAACTATGATGATCGACCAGAACTCGCAGTATATGAGAACGATTGATTGTATTAAGATTTGCTATTCTTGATCGTAGCTAATACACTGTGGTTAGGGTTTGCAATCAAGTACCCGAGTACTCGAATACCCGCCATTTTCGGTAGTTGCACGGGTAATTTAATACCCGGGTAATTCGAATCGAGTACCCGGGATTCAAAATTCGGTTAAATTATTTAAAAAAATATCTAAATCACTATATGAAAATTCCGAAACTTAAAGTTTGACTAAAATGAGTATTATTGCTTATAGGGATTTTAAGAAATGTTGACAATATTGGGTAGTATTGCAATAGCAATACTGAGTTAAAATCAGCTGATTTTTATTTATATTGATTTCAGTTTTCAAATGTAAATCGGTTTAATTCACTAGTCAAATCTTAATTCATTTAAAACTATATTTATTTTACTTTATGTATGCTCTTTTCTATAAATAATAAATAAATTATTTTTTACAGAAAGTTATATATTTTTTTTAGTTTTATTTACCCGTTGCTAAAATGAGCAAACGAAAGTCTGAAGCATGGAATCATTTTCAAAAAATAGATAAAGGCGAAGCTAAATGCTATGATTGCGGAGCACGACTAAGTTGTAAGGGGGGAAATACTACTGGTTTAATTAACTATCTAAAACTTCACAGAATTTTTATTAATGCAAGCAACTTTGATGAATTAAATTATGAGGCTTCAACATCTAAACAAAATAAGTCATCTAATTCATTAATTACGAATTTCATAAAAAAGGAAAGTTTGAATGAAATTTTATCAAAATGCGAAGCCAATGATGGATTTTCGTTCAATGCCATTGTTCATTCTGATGCAATTAGAGGATATGTTGCGAGCCGCCATTATAATATGCCGAGAAGCTGCAATACAGTTCGCAAGAATATATTAGATTTTTTTGAGGAAAAAAAAGTTGAGACAAAAAACGAATTACAGAAATTATTAAGTTTGAAGAAGAAATTTAGTATTTCCGTTGATGAGTGGACAGACGTTTCAATGCGGAGATATTTGAATGTTAATTTACGGTCATCGAATTTGCAACAGTTTGCTCTTGGTTTAGTAACAATCACAGAAAAGTGTACAGCTGAAAAAACCAAAGAATTGGTGGAAAATATTTTGAGAGAATTTGGTGTAAGTCTAAGGAAAGATATTGTTGCTTCAACAAATGATGGTGCCAGCGTGATGATAAAATACTGTTCACTTATTACCGCTGAGAAACAGCTATGTTATAACCATGCTGTACATTTGGCTGTACTTAAAGTTATATATAAAAAGATTAATTCAGATGATATTGCAAATGTTGAAAAAGATGATGAGGATGAGCTTTTCTGTGGAGACGAAGGAGATGACCAAGAAGATGACGAAAATTTAGTAATTGTAGAAGATTCACAAAATCATGTCTTAATTTCAGATATTAAACCAGCATTATACGAAATGAGAAAAATGATTAAATTTCTCAGAAATTCATCAATACGAACAGAAATTTTATTAAAACATGTACGACAACAAGAAGTACATGAACTAAAATTGATATTAGATGTAACAACACGTTGGAACTCATTGGCTCAATCTATAAATAGATTCCTAAAACTAATTAATTGCATAAATAATGCATTAGATGAACTTGGTTTCCAATGTTTTAATGAAGATTATGTTAGTGTTTTAAAAAATGTGTCAACTACACTTGAGCCAACCATGTTAGCTGTAGAACAACTGAGTAAAGACAGTGCTAATTTATTGACAGCAGAAGGTACAATGTTATACATTTTCCAAAGATTGAAGAAAATTAATACAGAATTTTCGCTGAATTTATTTGAAATATTGAAGATTGAAATTGAAAAACGTAGAAATAAAGAATTAATATCATTACTATTATTCTTACACCATGGTACTTTTCCAAAACAAAATGAAAATGATTTTTTAAACTATTCTTCAAAATTTATTACAAAGAATTTTGGAAAACAAATGTTTCACAGGCTGTTTTTAGAAGAGGAAAGTAATCAAAGTGAAATTGATGAAGAGTCAGAAATTGAAATAGAGGATGATGAACGTATAGAAGCTGAACACTACAATTTACAAAAAAGTATCGAATCTATAACAAAATTAAAACATCATAAATCTAGTTTTAATATTGACAAAGAATTCAAATTTATTGAGGGAAACGATGGCAAAAGAAGTAGCAATATGAATAATTTATATGAATAATTTATATTGTCAATAAGCCCAACATCAACATCATCTGAGAGGGTATTTTCAGTTGCTAGTAATACTTTTAATAAAGTACGCAATAGATTAGGCACAGATACTGTTAACGCATTGGTATTTTTAAAATATTATTTTAATAAAAATAATTAGTTATTTTTGTAGTTATTTTTGTATTTATACTTATGTATTGTGAAATTTCACTATTAATTTTTTCTTTGTTTTTTGTTGAATAAATGAATTTGTTTTGTTTTTGTTTATATTAATTAAAAATTAGTTCTTTACTTTGTTTTTATTCATAAAATAATTTTTTTTCGAGTGCCCGAGTACCCGGGTATTTAAACAAAATAATACTCGATTACCCGGGTATTAAGATTTCGGGTAATTTGCAAACCCTAACTGTGGTTGAGAAATTGTCATAGGCGATTACAAAAGAGATAAGTTAAAGCAAAACTCAAAAGATCAACTATCAATTGGATTAATAGAAAGGTTTTCAATGAGAATTTATTTGAATTTGTATGGTAAAAAAATAAGCATATTATTAATTCGTAGTTGTTAATAGGGAAACTCATAGAGATAGTTGTAGCGTTACTCCTAGAGAGACGATAATATACTCAATTTTTTAAAGAGTGCACGATAATAATTATATTTTTAAGAGTTGCAAATTTGGAAGAAACAACAATAATATTATGGTTTTTTAAAAGTGTATGAATTATTTTTAAGGTTAATATTATATTAATAGTGACAATATAAAATTGTGTCTCACAATACATTCCTATTGAGCAATCAATAATGTTATTGTTTTATATTTTACACTTATTTTGCCGCCAAGAATAAAATGGTAAATCCAAAACCAAAAGAGAAATTTTTGAGATTCATTATATACAAATGTGGAAGATCAAATTGAATATTTCAAGGAAAAATAGATTTAGCATGAAATATTAAAATACCGGCTTAGCTAAAAGTGTGTGTCTCAATGTGCCTCAGAAACATTAATTTCTATTACAATGATATTCAATGGAATTTACGAATGCAAAATGCTAATTACTACTAAAGATCATGATGCTTTACCATCGATGTCTTTTGATCTTATTTCTTTCAAAGAATCTTATAATGATGATATCTGTTCAAATTTACACATTGCTCAGCAAATTCTTTTAACAATTGCAGTATCAATAGTCAATTATGAACGTTCCTTTATCTGGCTGAATCTCATTCTCATATCTAAGGGGATCGATGAGATAAGATCACTTCTGTGATCAACTTATTATTATTGATAAAATAGACTTTCATTTAATACTTCATATAAAGGAACGATAACAGAAGAGAGATTTCAAGATTACGTAAGATACTAATGGATATCACTATAATAAGGAAAACATTAAACCAAAGTGCAATAAAATGAAGTTAAATCGTGTTATAATTGTGGAAAGATCGGATATCTAGCGCGTGATTTTTAATATTGGAAATTGAGTAAATTTATTATATTTTGTACAAATAATGCAATTCAATAAAGGATGCATTAAATGTGGTGAAAATCATTTAGCTTGATTTCGTATGAAGCATGTAATGTATAATTATATTCTATTTTTTTTAAACAAGGTTACGTGACGCCTTGTCATTTCGTTTGGCGTATGTCGCGTTTGAAAATTGACTAAAGAAACTATATAGCGATAATTTACCATAGTAAATTATCGCTATACAAATATCCAATCTAACATTATCTAAAGATTCTCTATTTGGCGATTTTATTGTCTGGAAACTCTCCCTAATTTTCCGAAGATTTATCAAAGTCTCGCCACATAAGACGAAGAATTTTGAAAACCAAGCCCGAATCAAACTCGAGTTTTAACATCGATTGGCAATCGTAATAACCAGGACTTTGATTAATAAGGTCTTTATTAATTATCGTTAATAAATTTGTAAAATATTGTTAATTGGTTATATTTTATTAGTCCATTTATTATTATTAATTTTTTCTTGTGACATACAATACATACATTCACCCCAGCTGTCCCGAGACAGTTTATTTACTGGTGACTCGGCTGGGCTCATCAAATCTCTCTAACACACACACACACACACACACATTTACAAATACAAATATAATACATATATATAATTAGGTACCTACATTCAACACCCGTTTACAACTATTAGTAGTGCACACGAACATACTAAAGAAAGCATAGCCCTTAATAAAGCACAAAGATTTTGGGTTATCATAATAAGATGATGAAATCAGAACTTACACAGAAGTAAACACAGTGTAATTGAAGTAAACTACCGTGTTAGTGCCGTTGCAATAGAAAGATGATGGACGAAATTAGGGCATAGGACAGAATGTGGAGCATCAGGGCATAGGACAGAATGTGGAGCATCAGGACATAGGACAGAATGTGGAGCATTACGGCATAGGACAGAATGTGGAGCAACAGGACATAGGACAGAATGTGGAGCATTACGGCATAGGACAGAATGTGGAGCATCAGGACATAGGACAGAATGTGGAGCATTACGGCATAGGACAGAATGTGGAGCATCAGGGCATAGGACAGAATGTGAAGCATCAGGGCATAGGACAGAATGTGAAGCATCAGGACATAGGACAGAATGTGGAGCATTACGGCATAGGACAGAATGTGGAGCATCAGGACATAGGACAGAATGTGGAGCATCAGGACATAGGACAGAATGTGGAGCATCAGGGCATAGGACAGAATGTGGAGCATCAGGACATAGGACAGAATGTGGAGCATTACGGCATAGGACAGAATGTGGAGCATTACGGCATAGGACAGAATGTGGAGCATCAGGACATAGGACAGAATGTGGAGCATTACGGCATAGGACAGAATGTGGAGCATCAGGACATAGGACAGAATGTGGAGCATTACGGCATAGGACAGAATGTGGAGCATCAGGGCATAGGACAGAATGTGAAGCATCAGGGCATAGGACAGAATGTGAAGCATCAGGACATAGGACAGAATGTGGAGCATTACGGCATAGGACAGAATGTGGAGCATCAGGACATAGGACAGAATGTGGAGCATCAGGATATAGGACAGAATGTGGAGCATCAGGGCATAGGACAGAATGTGGAGCATCAGGGCATAGGACAGAATGTAGAGCATCAGGACATAGGACAGAATGTGGAGCATCAGGACATAGGACAGAATGTGGAGCATTACGGCATAGGACAGAATGTGGAGCATCAGGGTATAGGACAGAATGTGAAGCATCAGGGCATAGGACAGAATGTGAAGCATCAGGACATAGGACAGAATGTGGAGCATTACGGCATAGGACAGAATGTGGAGCATCAGGACATAGGACAGAATGTGGAGCATCAGGGCATAGGACAGAATGTGGAGCATCAGGACATAGGACAGAATGTGGAGCATCAGGACATAGGACAGAATGTGGAGCATTACGGCATAGGACAGAATGTGGAGCATTACGGCATAGGACAGAATGTGGAGCATCAGGACATAGGACAGAATGTGGAGCATTACGGCATAGGACAGAATGTGGAGCATCAGGACATAGGACAGAATGTGGAGCATTACGGCATAGGACAGAATGTGGAGCATCAGGGCATAGGACAGAATGTGAAGCATCAGGGCATAGGACAGAATGTGAAGCATCAGGGCATAGGACAGAATGTGAAGCATCAGGACATAGGACAGAATGTGGAGCATTACGGCATAGGACAGAATGTGGAGCATCAGGACATAGGACAGAATGTGGAGCATCAGGACATAGGACAGAATGTGGAGCATCAGGACATAGGACAGAATGTGGAGCATCAGGGCATAGGACAGAATGTGGAGCATCAGGACATAGGACAGAATGTGGAGCATCAGGACATAGGACAGAATGTGGAGCATCAGGACATAGGACAGAATGTGGAGCATTACGGCATAGGACAGAATGTGGAGCATCAGGGCATAGGACATAATGTGGAGCATCAGGGCATAGGACAGAATGTGGAGCATCAGGACATAGGACAGAATGTGGAGCATCAGGACATAGGACAGAATGTGGAGCATCAGGGCATAGGACAGAATGTGGAGCATCAGGACATAGGACAGAATGTGGAGCATTACGGCCATAGGACAGAATGTGGAGCATTACGGCATAGGACAGAATGTGGAGCATCAGGACATAGGACAGAATGTGGAGCATTACGGCATAGGACAGAATGTGGAGCATCAGGACATAGGACAGAATGTGGAGCATTACGGCATAGGACAGAATGTGGAGCATTACGGCATAGGACAGAATGTGGAGCATCAGGACATAGGACAGAATGTGGAGCATTACGGCATAGGACAGAATGTGGAGCATCAGGACATAGGACAGAATGTGGAGCATTACGGCATAGGACAGAATGTGGAGCATTACGGCATAGGACAGAATGTGGAGCATCAGGGCATAGGACAGAATGTGGAGCATCAGGACATAGGACAGAATGTGGAGCATCAGGACATAGGACAGAATGTGGAGCATCAGGGCATAGGACAGAATGTGGAGCATCAGGACATAGGACAGAATGTGGAGCATTACGGCATAGGACAGAATGTGGAGCATTACGGCATAGGACAGAATGTGGAGCATCAGGACATAGGACAGAATGTGGAGCATTACGGCATAGGACAGAATGTGGAGCATCAGGACATAGGACAGAATGTGGTAGCATTACGGCATAGGACAGAATGTGGAGCATTACGGCATAGGACAGAATGTGGAGCATCAGGACATAGGACAGAATGTGGAGCATTACGGCATAGGACAGAATGTGGAGCATTACGGCATAGGACAGAATGTGAAGCATCAGGACATAGGACAGAATGTGGAGCATTACGGCATAGGACAGAATGTGGAGCATCAGGACATAGGACAGAATGTGGAGCATCAGGACATAGGACAGAATGTGGAGCATCAGGGCATAGGACAGAATGTGGAGCATCAGGGCATAGGACAGAATGTGGAGCATCAGGACATAGGACAGAATGTGGAGCATCAGGACATAGGACAGAATGTGGAGCATCAGGACATAGGACAGAATGTGGAGCATTACGGCATAGGACAGAATGTGAAGCATCAGGGCATAGGACATAATGTGGAGCATTACGGCATAGGACAGAATGTGGAGCATCGGGGCATAGGACAGAATGTGGAGCATCAGTGCATAGGACAGAATGTGGAGCATCAGGGCATAGGACAGAATGTGGAGCATCAGGACATAGGACAGAATGTGGAGCATCAGGGCATAGGACAGAATGTGGAGCATCAGGACATAGGACAGAATGTGGAGCATCAGGACATAGGACAGAATGTGGAGCATTACGGCATAGGACAGAATGTGGAGCATCAGGGCATAGGACAGAATGTGGAGCATTACGGCATAGGACAGAATGTGGAGCATCAGGACATAGGACAGAATGTGGAGCATCAGGACATAGGACAGAATGTGGAGCATCAGGGCATAGGACAGAATGTGGAGCATCAGGGCATAGGACAGAATGTGGAGCATCAGGACATAGGACAGAATGTGGAGCATCAGGACATAGGACAGAATGTGGAGCATCAGGACATAGGACAGAATGTGGAGCATTACGGCATAGGACAGAATGTGGAGCATCAGGGCATAGGACATAATGTGGAGCATTACGGCATAGGACAGAATGTGGAGCATCAGGGCATAGGACAGAATGTGGAGCATCAGGGCATAGGACAGAATGTGGAGCATCAGGGCATAGGACAGAATGTGGAGCATCAGGGCATAGGACAGAATGTGGAGCATTAGGGCATAGGACAGAATGTGGAGCATTAGGGCATAGGACAGAATGTGGAGCATTAGGGCATAGGACAGAATGTGGAGCATCAGGGCATAGGACAGAATGTGGAGCATCAGGACATAGGACAGAATGTGGAGCATCAGGGCATAGGACAGAATGTGGAGCATCAGGACATAGGACAGAATGTGGAGCATCAGGACATAGGACAGAATGTGGAGCATTACGGCATAGGACAGAATGTGGAGCATCAGGGCATAGGACAGAATGTGGAGCATCAGGACATAGGACAGAATGTGGAGCATCAGGGCATAGGACAGAATGTGGAGCATCAGGGCATAGGACAGAATGTGGAGCATCAGGACATAGGACAGAATGTGGAGCATCAGGGCATAGGACAGAATATGGAGCATCAGGGCATAGGACAGAATGTGGAGCACCGGAGTCACAACTAATATTCAAGGCCGCTTTCAATTTAAAAATTTAATTTATTGATATATTTTTAAATAAACAGGATTTTAGTTCAATATGGAAAAATAAATACCAGATTGTCTTCATTTATCAGATTTATAAAAAAAATTAAAGGTACACTTGTCAACAAATTATGACAACAATACTATTTGCATCTTCAAACGGAAACCTATTGGTGAAGGTTATGTAGTGTAAGTTACAAATGTGAGATTATTTGAAAACAAAAACAATTATCATGAAGTCAATCCTTACAAATTAAGATTTTTTAATGTAGATTCAATGAGCATTTAATAATATTTGACATCAAGGCTTCATGATGGGATAATTAAAATTTGTGGGGTTATATATTTCCATAAATAATTCCTTAAATAAATAATAATATTATAATAAATTATAATAATAAGAAATATTAATAATAATAATAATAATATATAAAATTTAATTAATTATAATATTAATAATAAC
The DNA here is from genome assembly GCA_959609185.1 of Schmidtea polychroa. Taxonomy (NCBI): domain Eukaryota; kingdom Metazoa; phylum Platyhelminthes; order Tricladida; family Dugesiidae; genus Schmidtea; species Schmidtea polychroa. The sequence continues at coordinate 6,429 of CAUHTR010001735.1, read as the reverse complement.
AATAATTAATAATACATAATAATTAATTAATAATAATAATATTAATAATAACAATAATTAATAATAAATAGTAATAATAAATAATAATAATAATAATAATAATAATAATAATAATAATAATAATAATAATAATAATAAATAATAATAATAATAATATAATAATAATAATAATAATAATAATAATAATAATTAAATAATAATAAAAATGATAAAAATGAATAAGAAATAGTAATAATAAATAATAATATATAAAAATTAATTAATTAATTATAATATTAATAAATACAATAATTAATAATACATAATAATTAATTATTAATAATAATTAATAAATAATAATTAATAAATAATAATAAGAATAATATGATTTATGAATAATTTCTCACTTGGATGCGGATTCAACAGTAATCGTCAGGCAGTGATCTTCATTGCTACTAAATGGAGCAAGCCACATATGCTCATCGCTAATTGTCAGATTCGTTCCATCGAAAATATTTTCAACTCGTCTGACGTCATCTTTCAATGACTCCATGTCAAACGAAATGTTATTTGTATCGACATTGATGACATCGCCGTTATCACCTACGAGTTCTAGTCCGGTTAATCCGATATAGAAATTATCACCCCAAGTGTCGACAAAACTCAATTTCACCTTCGTAATCTGTTTTTCTTCACAGAACCGGACCGGCCTTGTGCTTGTAAATGGCCTATATAGATTGGTTGATTTGCGATTGCTGATGTCATCTGTTTTCCTGTCGTTCGTCGGTGACTGTTTGGCAGTAGGTGGGCGCATGGCGAGACTGTCTAGTAATTCCTTTGCCTCGTCAGATGAACCGATATGTAATTGGCCGTCTGCGTCCTTGTTGTTATTATCGATGTTATGACTCGAATCGACAAATTCCTGATCATTCTGACCGATTCTATCTAATATCTGATCATCCGACGTGAACAAAATCACTTCGCCGAATTCTTCGATCTCGCTACAATGAAACGCTCTTGCTATTTCCCCCTTGAATATGACTGCTCCATTCAATTTGATCTCGACCTCTCTTGCCCCCCTCGACGAATGTATCCGAGATTTGTTGTAATTCCAGATTCGTAATAGTGCCAAATCGATTTCCTTTTCAAATTCAACTTTTATCAAGTGATTTTGGCTTGCAGTGAACGGAACTAACCACATGTGAACGTCATCGTGGGTCTTATTGATGCCGTCAAGTAAATTCGTTACGATTCTGGGGTCAGTGCCGTATCCAGGTAAGATATTGATATCTGGAGGATTGGCAGAGATATTCCTGACTGCCACTCGATCCCCAGTTGATGCAAACATTTCAATTCCCGTCAGTCCGACATAATGCGGATCCCCCCATGTCGACAGAATATTTATGACTAATTCTTTTCCTTTCGGCAATTCTGGGATCACAAATTCCTCTTCTATTTCATGTTCTTCATCTACCTTCTGATTTCTTCTGATTTGATCAACATATTTGTCCAGAATGTCCCCTGTATGGTCCAATGATAATCGACCCGCTTGGGATTTATTGAAAAATTTCAACGACGACCAAGATTTCTCAAGATTTTCTGAATTATTCTTTCCTTCAATTGCTAATGTCGTTGTTTCGAATTCGGCAATTAATTCTTTCAATTGATCTCTTCCACTGCATTCGTCTAATTCTGATCTGCGGCCAAATCTAGCACTTTCTTTCCGATTTGAATTGCATTTCTCCTTTTTTTCCATTGATAAATTATTGTTTATTCCCTCCAATTTCATTTCCAATTTGTCTTCTGACTTCATTTCTGTTGTTATCTTTTCATGGGAGTTATCCTCTAATTTCCCTCCTGACATTCTCATTCTAAATGTCAAATTCTGAGCATTCCTCAGCCTCTCCATTAGGCATTCATCATCATCCTCATCCGTCAAATTCTCCTCAACATCCTCAATAATAGTCTTACTATTGACCACCGACCCGATTTCTAATATTGTCGGTGGATTGAAAACTTGATTTCCGAGTGCCTTTTCGACGATTCCCGCGCATAGGAGTTTGTCAGAATGTCTCAGTGAGAATTTCTGTACGCCAATTGATAAGGAATCGAGTGATTTGTTGAAATTCCAAATCGCGACGAACTGGACATCAGCAACAGATTGAGTCGACAACGTAAAACAGATAGTTATCGGACGAGCACTGGTAAAATTTGTAGACCACATATTTTTCTCTTTTGCCGTATCCTTTTTGTCATTGGTCAGATTATTGAGTTTCCCTTCAACTCTCTCATTTGATTCTACGTTCATAATCATTATTCGTTGCTTATTTGAGTCCCAGAATTCAACCTCTGTCAATCCGACACGTGACAAATGGCCCCAATTACTTTCAATCGTTAAATCGAGGTCAACTTCACTTTCAATGTCGGTTTCGAAAACGGTTTCTATTTTATCCAGGGTACTCAACAACTTTTGTTGTTGATTAAAGTTCATTTTCAAAACTCGATCGACGATCGCTTTTAATCGTTTCTCATTATCTGTATCATTTATTTCGACCAATTCATCGTCCATTTTCAATTCTAATGTCACAATTTTTGCATTTTCATCTTCCATCTTTTCTAAAACATTTTCTTCTAATTGTTTGTTATCGTTTATTTTCATTGTTTTATTTATTTCCTTTTCAGCTGTTATCGGTTTTTCATCGACATTCAAATAATGTTTACTTTTTTCTTTATAATTCATTGTGCTATTCATAATTAAACTTTCTCTAAGGCACTTCATTTCGTTCAAAGATAATTCCATTGAAATACCATCGAATTTACTTTTATCAAACTCAAATTCATTGACAGATTCATCGATAACATCTTCAAATTCCTCGAAATCGTCTGAATAGTAATTATTTGGTCTAACAAACATTTTATCTCCTCTTTCTGTTAAGAATCCTACTTTTGTTGCTGAACCCCATTTAGGACGTTCAATACCAGACTTGGCTCGTTCAGTATAAGCTTTTCCTCTTTCTTCGCAAGTTTTAGATTTCCTAGGAGCTATTGTTGTTGTAAAATCTTTTTTATCATTTGCTCCATTGAAATACAGCGTAAACCCTTCTTCTAATTTTCCAACTTTATTACGTTTATGATTTTGGTTTTTAATTATTTCTTGTAATTTTTGATTACGTAGTTTACAATTAGTTAAATAATTATGATATCTGTTCGGTATTTTTTCAACTGGATATTTCAAAGGTTGGTTCAGAGAGTCATTGAACAAAGAGTCATCCATTAATCTAAAATCATGTACATATATGTTAGTATTAGTCAAATTAATTTAAATTAATTAAAAACGTTCAAATTTAAGTTTTCTAAAAAATTATCTCAAAAGTATATTTAAACATTGTTGTTTCTATGTAAATTTTAACAATATTCAAACAATGATAACAAAGAACAATTAAGATTTTCAAAAACATTAAAAGTTTTCAAATTAGCTGTACATAACCATTATTCATAAAGTTAAAAAAAGAATTAAATTTTGAAACCTTATTTAATTGGTGATTTTCATATCTATCCTTTCAACTAACGCTATAATAATTCATTGGATATACTTAACACTTATTAACAGTAAATCTTTTCTATCTTTATTATATAATTATTTGTATATAATTATAATAAAAAATAAAATACTAAAATTTATTAGATTAATTAAAATATGATGATATGTAATTAATCCTTTCGCCACATAAGATGCTTCTTGAAGTCATCAATTTATTAACCTTATATTATAGTTGTTTTGTGTACTTTTGGTATTAAATATTGTTTTTAATGAATATTTTAATTACGCTGTATAGTAATTTTACTGGCGCAGTGAAATGAATAAATTCTAGTCTCATACCTCGTTTAAATTTCCCGCCTTGATATTTTGCAGTCAGGTTATTGCAAACTATTAGACAACGTTTGGTGACACAAGAGTGTTTTGTCTGATGATTTGTCTTTCGTCGTCATGGTTATTAGCATCTCTCTACCCGTGACTCAATCAACATGAGACACAACTCTTATCAAACATGCAGTCAACCATCAAGAGTGATGCTAGAATTGGGTAATCTGGGGACATCCGAAATCGAAATGGAGTATTCGACTATTTGGATCTCGAAGGTCAAGAGTGTAGAAAGAAAACATAGTCCCATTTCGTGTTTGAATGGTCTTTTCAATTATTTCTTATAACTCATTCATCATCAGTACGCAACACATAGTTTTCCATGCTACCACTCTTACATATAAATTGAAAAACATACCATCATTGTACTACTTCAACTAAAAATTAAATTTATAGGAATAAAACTAAATTTTCTTAGGGTTAATGTAAGAAAGCACTAAAAATTTAAATATGGTTAAAATAAAAAAAACGTTAGTAATAAAAGAAATCCAAAATTAATTAAAATCCAGTTAACGTTGAAAATTAATATTGTTCCTGGGAAACGGGTATGGTTGAACACCAAATCATGAGACGAACCCAAAAATGATAATAAAGATTTGGTGAAGGTTACCTATAAAAAGTTATAAGTAAATAACAAAGTAATTAAAATAATAAATTCACTAATGAAGTATCCAAGAGGTATAACTCGAGTTATGTGAAGAGTCAAACTGTATAGGAACCCAGAATAGTCATCAAAAGAATTATTATTAAATTCCCTAAACGAGAAGCCGAAAGATTGAGCAAATTGGTTTATTTTGAATGTAATTAGACCCAAATTTCGGGAATAATAGCCCGATATAAATTAAATAATTATTTCAGGAATGGTATAAAAAGAAAGCTGCTGAAAGACTAGTTTGTATGAGTCATACCTTTTAATAAAGGTGTTGAGGTCTCAATATTTGAGATGCTCAACTTTACTGGCTCTTATATAAATAAATAAAGATAAGCCTAATTTTAAAAGTTTATTTAATAATAAAATTTACCAAATAAAAATGTACAGATGCTTCAGGTACTTGTTTGGTTGACCATTTCAATTCTTTAGATAATTCAATGCAAGTATTTATATGTTTTAGTTAAATTGTTATATTGTGTATGCTATGTGTTATTTACTGAAATTTCTTTGAAAGATGTAGAGCGTTTCTGTCTGCTATTGGTTTTAAGTTATTCGCCGGATTTACCCTTAAATATTTGTAAAACGCAAATTTTTGGGCGATTGAATTGATTTTTACTTGGGTATTTATACTATTTTAAAATTTAATAAATAAATTATTTTATTTCCGGTCTGTACGCACGGAATAATATTATATAATTTTTAATATATATTACAGATATTTTTTTCCATATTATATAATATTAATTTAATAAGTCTAACAGATATTTTTCTTAACTTATAGCAGATGTTTATTTTCTTTTTAATAATAATATCTTTTACTCACAAATTGCGTGCATTATATTAATATTATTCATGACAAAATTTATATTTCTAATAGTACTTAATTATTTTATAATATGATACTAATTATTCTTCTGGTATTTATTTAACTTAATTATTTTATAATACTAATTACTTTTCTGTAATTATTAATTTACCCTTTTGTAAAAATATTAAATATGTACAAGGAAAAATCTATTAAATAAAAATTAACAAACTACTCCGTGATATATACAGAATTCTATAAAATTAAAATAATTAAACTATACACCAATAAAAGCATAAAGAATAGTCACAAAATATAAAATAGTCTGTTTCGACCAGTCAGAGGGGGATTGCCTCTGACTGGCAGTTTGTTGCATGCGTCTTTTGGTTCGCGTCTGTGTGCGCGGTCTGGTTTTGTCCGAATATTGGTGGTGTGCGCACACAGACGCGAGAAGTAGATTTATAATGTGGTTTGTGGATTGTGAGTTTTTTGTATTGATTTTGGTAGATATTAATTTTGTAGATTATTAAATTAGATTGGATTTTTGTGAATTTGTTTTGCTGGGTGAAATTGTTGGAAGTTTAGAATTCGGGAAGGGCGGAATCTAAAAGATATAAACTATGGAATCAAAGATTGTGGAAAATGGAAAGAGATTATTCCAAGTCGAATATGCATTTAAGGCAATGGCATTGGATGGATTGCTTTCCGTTGGTATTCGAGGCAATAATTGTGGTGTAGTAGTTACACAAAGAAAAGTTCCAGATAAAATGATTGAGAAGAGTTCAGCTACGAGATTGTTTAATATTACTGAAAATACTGGAGGTGTTATGATTGGTATGATCCCTGATTGTCGATCTCAAGTATGTGGTGCACAAATGGAAGCAGCTCGATTTAAATCTAAAATTGGACATGAAATGCCTTGTGATATAATATGTTCTTCTATTGCGGATATTGATCAACTCTATTCCCAATCGGCTGAGAGGTGACCATTAGGTTGTTCAATGATGGCATTATCTTATGATATTGAAATGGACAAACGGTTATTATTCAAAACTGATCCACGTGCCCCTT